>OX384040.1:18290000-18327500 GCA_947534325.1 Agonum fuliginosum
CACAGTGAACCGGTAACCGATCCTGAACCGTTATTTCAGGCAGTTCGAGTTTTTAGTTATAGATATAGGTACCTACTTATTTTATGCACTTTAATTGAAATGTGTACTTGTCTGGATTCGAACCTGAACTACGAGTATTAAAACCATAGTTGGTCTCAACATAACGCAATCTATTATCCGCCTAGTGATCCTGCCGAGACGAGAAATTTCTCGTCTCATTCTCGTCTTGATGCGACGAAAAATCAAAACTATGAGACAAGCAATACTTAGTTCTCGAGAAAACAAGAATTCCCGAAAATAAAACTTAAAAAAAAAAATTTGATATTATTACTCTTCGAAATTGTCAAAATAATTTTTTAAAATTTTGTTCGTAGTATTATTTTGTTTATTTCTAAAACAAGAATTGAGTGCAAATTTAATAGAAATGTACAAAAAAGTTACTAAATCGACTTATAGCTTTTCAAATAGATGGCAACAAAAATGTTTCGAGAAATTGAGACGAGAAAAGAATCGAGTTCTTTGAGACGATAATTGAACAGCTGAGAAATGACCGAGACGAGAATACTTATAAATTTCTCGTCTCGAAAATTTGAGACGAGAAGAGAATTGGCTATTTCTTGTCTCGTCTCGATTCACGGCATCACTATAATCCGCCTTAATTATGTATAATCAATCTTAAATCCGCCAATGTATATGGAGGGGTACAACGCCCCTACGTCACTGTGTTTTTCTTGTGATATTTCGCTTATGCAACTTGTGTTATAAGGCGGAGAAATAAGAGCAGTTATTATTCTGTTATTTTGTTGGGAGGACTGGCGTTCGACTTATCAAAAAATCATTAAGTTTAATTGCGTGGTGTTCGAATTTAGGTTGAAAGTTTACAAAAGAGAAGTAGTAATTTCCCAACCCTCGCTCGGACTTGTTGCGGTAATGGATTTCTGAACGCTTCAGTTTTTTCAGCGTGTGAACTTTTTACTTATTGCATTTACTTTAGTTGGAGTTTGAAGTGTGTCTGAAGGTTTCTAGCTTATTATTGTATTTGTTTTTTGCTTAAAAAGGTAATAGACTTGTCATTAGGTAGGAGCATCCATTTTCTTGTACTTAAATGAATTATTTATGGACTTGAAAGCCTTCTTTCGGAAACTATTTTCTCACGAGAATTTTTTATCTATGTTTTTATTTGGAGTTTTTAAAATAAAACAATCAAAGTTTTAGAATTTAGACCTTAAAGTCAGAGGCAGACAGGCGCAGTTTTTTTTACATCATACTGTCAATGGTTTGAATTTCAAACTTAGTTACGTGAATTTTCTAGAAAGAAAACTCAACTTATATTCTAAAATATTATTTATAGTTTATAGCTCGAAATTTGGAGTAATTCGAATCACTAAAATTTAAAGACATTAATTTGATTGTTCACAGCTCGAAATTTATGTGTTGGCTCTGTTTGTCTTGTGTCAGTTTGTTTTTGTTGATGAAAACGTTATAAAGAAAAATGAAAACAGAATAAGATTTTGTAGATATAATTGCCGAATTTCCATGTTTTACGATAAAATAAATATATTTTTCTGAATTAATAGAATAAACCCTAAATTTTCTAGAGAAATTTGGTATTTGGGTACTTTTCAACGAATTTTAGTTTGATGAATGAATTATTTATTCAGTGGCATAAAAATGTTCTGATAAGATGAATTGAAACTTATTTTTGGAATTTTTGAAAAATTATTTTTTATCCGTAATCAGCAAATCAAACTGTATGTACCTAGGTACTCGAAGTTATGATAGATTCTGTATATCTGGAAAACAAAATGAATTAAAAAATACCACTTGTCATGTCTGCTACCAAGAACATTTTGACTTGGGCGGCGCATTTTTCTTCTTTTACTGTTTTAATATTAGAAAATCTAATATTTTTAAATTATAAATATAAATGCGATTTAATATTCCTCTAATATTTTAATTAATTTTTATATTTTTATTTTTTTTAGGACGAAGTCGATTTCCACTCCAATTATACCGTGCCCGATACATCGCAGTTAAGGTAGGATTGTTTTTTCTAAACACTACAAAAATAAATTAATTTTGTAAGCATATTGTATATGAATGAAAAAACTAAATTTTCTTTAGTATGCAAGAGTAGTTACAGTTAAATAATAACATAAATAAGTTACAATCATTCGCAAAATGCCTCGCAAGATAATGACCCCACTCTTACAAATCCGAGTTTTGATTATGGGCACGTACCCTTTCTTATACAATTCAGTCTTCATTCCTCGGGTAATAACAATAATAACCTCGTCTGCAATTTACACATTAAGTGTCACATTACGAGATGCACAACTTCATCTGAATGTCTGCCGCGTACGTTCATTTTGCTCTCCGCATTTGGGCAAAAGCGATCTCGCGGTCTTCGCTTCGCAGCGTGGAATCTTCCAGGGTTCTCGTTAATTCGCACCACACACGATTTGACTTTTGTGCCTCTGATGAAGACATTATTCACGCGATCTTATTGAATAGTTAGGGAGTTTTTTCTGCTACTTTTGTTGTTGTCATTATGTGAGTTTTTACTTTGTTGTTTTGTTGAGAATGTCGATTGTTCTCGAAGTGTTAATGGTTTGGTATTTCTTGATTGTGTGCTTCTGGTTTTTTGTCTTTTAAAAATAAGGATCGGATGTTGCAGGTTTTCTTGTCAATTATTTGTATCTTTACTGAAACAAAACAAAAATCGGTTAATCAATGACACAATAAATAGAAATGGGTAGAATTTGTCAGAAGCATATTGATATTTGTAACGATAGTTATTTGTCCAACTAGAAAGGAAAGCGCTTCTTTTCCCACTCGAGCTCGCTTCGCTCGTGGTCGTGACACAATCGAACGAGAGTGGAAAAAAGGGCTTCCTCTCGTGTTAGACACAACTTTTTTTTCACGACATATTTAAAAACATTGTAAAAAAATGTAAATGTAAATAAGTATAGTCACTCCGATGTAAAGTTGAATAACTTGTTTAAAAATAATCCAAAAAATTTAAATAAAACTTTATACTAAAGTATGCATATTTCTACGTTATTTTATAGAATTTCAAATTTTTAAATGTATATGTGTAGAAATAACAAAAATTTATAGCAAAAATGAGCATGATTTTGACACATTTTTAGAAACTGTTAACTTTAATGACGTCTACTGTCAATATACATCATGCAAAAAAATTCAAATTTTGGTATAGTTAATTAAGTTATTTACTACTGTAAAAATTTTTAAATATTTATATTTTGTTGATAATAATAAAATAAGTGAATATGTAATAATCTTTGTCACTGGTAATCGTATAATATTCAAATTCAAGTTAGCGATACCTTATATAATTATAAAAAAAGATTTGTTTATAATTTTTATTTAAAAATTATTACTTGAATTTTTTTTTTCTGAAATTTATGAATCCTGAGGTATCACTTTTTCAGAAAACAATTATTATAATGCATATAATAACTTTAAAATAAAAATGATTAACAATTCTTTTTTATAATTATATAAGGCATCGGTAACCTGAATTTGAATCTTATAAGATTACCAGTAACAAAGATATTACATGATCAATTATTTTATTATTATAAACAAAATATAAATATTTTTAAAAAAATACAGTAGCAAATAACTTAACTATACTATACCAAAATTTGAATTTTTTTGCATGATGTATGTATATTGACAGTAGACGTCATTAAATTTAACAGTTTCTAAAAATGTGTCAAAATCATAGGTCCATGTCAATAGCCCCCACAAGTAAATAAATTACTGATTTTATTATATGCATAATATGTGCTCGTTTTGTGCTGAATTGTGCTGCAATAAAAATATTTTGTGCTCAATCCGTTCACGAGATATTCAAAGTTAAATTATGAGAGGCCAATGACATGCTCAGCCCCTCCCAAGTTATAATTTTTAAAATTTTATTTCACAATTGTTTTGTGCTCGTTTTGTGCTGAATTGTGCCGTATAATAAAAATTTTGTGCTCCTTCTAGTAAGTGTAGAAAGTGTATCTTAATAGGAGGGGCCAGTGACATGGTCAGCCCCCCCACCTCAACTTTTTAAAACTTTCTCGTCGGTATTATTTTGTGCTGGTTTTGTGCTGAATTGTGCTGTATAACAAAAATTTTGTGCTCCTCATATAAGGTTAAAAATGAGCATAGAAATATGGGGGGCCATTGACATGATCATCCCCCCTCAACTTAATTATTTTTAAATATTTTTTTTACTGTTATATTGTGCTCGTTTTGTGCTGAATTGTGCAGCAATAAAAATATTCTGTGCTCAACCCGTATACGAGATATTTAAAGTTAAATTATGAGGAGTCAATGACATGCCTCAAAGTTATAATTTAAAAAAATTAATTTCTTGATAACAAACATTTTGAAAGTGTCTTTTAATTTTTAATGGCCAAGTCAAGTTGACTGTCCCATTTAAATATTTATATAAAATAATATAAACATATTTTTTGCGCTGCTATAATTTAACCGTAATTCAGAGAATAAAATGTTTGGAAAGGCTAAGTTGACACTAGCACTATCCTTTCCTTTAAAAAAAATATATAAAATTTTCTTCATTTTTGGATAGTAGTTCGTGCGCTCTATTACGCATTGATATAATTTTTTGCGCTTTCAGAAGTAATCAAAGTAATTATTTATAATAATTCATTTGTACTGTGATTATATCTATATTCATTTCGCTCTTATGCTCCGCTAATAATTTTTGGCGCTACCCGTATTTAGCTGTAAATCACCTAATTTGTTTGAAAAAGCGCGCGAAATGCGATCAAAACGAATAAGTGCTTATTGCAATTTTTAATTAAGTAGATAAACGGTAAGTTTGTTTACACAATTGTTGTTGGAGGCTTAACGTAGGAACAACTGCTAATAAGTATCATGTAATCCATTTTTTATAATCTGACTTAAAAACTATTTTACTTTTATTTTTATCAAAACTTTGTTATGAACTCAAAACTGATTTCGTCATAATGCGTAATAAGAAATCCAATAAAAGTATGTTATTCAATGAGAGATAAATGATGGGATATGGGAATTTAAGTTTACTGTACGAGATACAGGTAAATCTTATATACATTCGAAATTCGTATAAGTGAATTGCAATTTTAAACTTGGGTAGAATAATATTTATTATGCTCGTACTGTTTTTATCTACGACGTTGCTTACGTGTTTATTTAATGAGGTAACATGGTAATGATCTGTAAGATTATCTTTTATAATAACGAAACTCGCCTACGGCTTGTGAAATAAACTTATATTCTCTTTTGTAATGTCCATCGTTTCACATTAAATGAATACCATAATCATCGTGACCATAATTTTAGAAAATTTCTTAAATTATTTATTATACATATTACGTATTTTTATTAGTTCTAAGTAAGTATTACGATTTTATTGTTTGAGCCAATAATAAAGTTAAAAAGTTAAAATAAGAGTTAAATAATTTTTGGGTAACTATTTAACTTTTAATACACGCTAAGCCTCCAACAACAATAGCATAATAGTTATTTATGATTTTTTTAATCAAAACGTCAGAATTGATATTTAAAAAAATATATATTTTACAATAATTATTGATGAATGACAATTTTTCTATAAGTAATAATTTTATTTAAAATCAATGCAAAAGGGTATATGCCTCCATGGGTAGATGCAATTTGACATTCAGCTAATTTTATTGACAAACAAATTTTTAATTTCTAAGTTTTCACGTTTTATGCAGGTACCTTTTTTTTGGGCAAGTAGTTTAATATTAATATTCTAAGAATCAAGTTTATTTAAGACAAAAATAAGTAGATCAGTATACTTACATAATCTAAACATTGTTGTCAAATTTTGTCAACAAATTTCTTTTTATTTATACCTTGGCAACGAATTATAGAGGTGTAGAGTAGGTAAATGCGAAAGGTAATATTGCAACAGCACATCAAATTACTTCACTAGTGAGGTAATATGTCAAATTACTTCACTCAAATGATAAGAATAATATAATTATTCTATCACTGGCGTAGATATCCAAATTTACCTCGTTATTTAAAAAAAACTTGCAATATTAGTTTTGATCGCATTTCGCGGGCTTTTTCGAACAAATTATGTGAATTACTGTTACGGGCAGCGCATAAAATTATTAGCGATGCATAAGGGCGCAATGTATAAAGATATAATCTCTGTCGTCAAATTAGCTCTGCCAATTTAGAGTTTGAATATAATAAATTTGACGCAAGCGCAAAATGTGGCCAACACATGACCTCTCGCCATACTCTACTATTTTACTGAGTGTATATGAAGGTACTTACTCACAAATATACCATTGTAGAAGGGAATTCGGGAATTGTAGTTTTTATAATATTATTAAAATTTATTATGACCTTATAAGAAGTAATAAATAACATTTCATATTTTCCATTTCAATTTATCAAAAAGTCAAAAATTTATATGACATTAACACTCAAATATTTTATTTTTTGTTTTCATATGTAGGCCGATAAATCAAAATTGTAACAAATTTGTCGAATTTTTAACTTCTTGTAATTGGAAAATGGTGCTAGATAAAAACAACGTTTTGAATACATATTGTAGACAGTAACATTTAGTATACAATGTTATTTAAAAAATTCCTATTAATTCATAAATTTTGATGATATTCCAGAAAAACTCTTCAGATCTTCAAGAAACTACCACTTCCGGTAGCACGATCAACACCAAAATCTAATCAGATCTAATCTAGGGTATCAGAATATTATATACAAAATTTTTTATTCAGTGGTATTTGAGCTATCGTACCTCCAAAATCCATCCTGACACACGCACAGACATCATCGCGAAATTATAAAAATCGTGTTCTAGGGACCTCAAAACGTGCTTATCCATTGAAAACTCACTATCGAAATTTTAGCATGATTACAATTAATACCTCTCTTACAGATATGAGTGGCGAGAGGTAAAAAGGAAAATAGCGCATAGCAAGGACTATCTATTAAATAATAAATAAATAAATAAGGGAAGGCTAATGTCAATCTTCTTAACTATAATAATTACTATGATTACTGTTGAATAAAAGAAGCTCTAAAAATAATATTTGCGGAGCAAAAGAGCGCAATGTATTTGAATGAAATGAAATTTTGCTGTCAAGTTAGCCCTTTCCGAATTGGATTATTAAAAAAATAAAACGTACCTATACAAGCGCAAAAATTTATATTAATGCGTAATAGAGCGCATATGGACTACTATCCAAATAATGAAGAAAATTATATATATATTTTTTTTAAAGGAAAGGCTAGTGCTAGTGTCAACTTAGCCTTTCCAAACTTTTTATTCTCTGAATTACGGTTAAATTATAGCAGCGCAAAAAATATGTTTAAATTATTTTATATAAATATTTAAATGGGACAGTCAACTTGACTTGGCCATTAAAAATTAAGAAGACACTTTCAAAATGTTTGTTATCAAGAAATTAATTTTTTTAAATTATAACTTTGAGGCATGTCATTGACTCCTCATAATTTAACTTTAAATATCTCGTATACGGGTTGAGCACAAAATATTTTTATTGCTGCACAATTCAGCACAAAACGAGCACAATATAACAGTAAAAAAAATATTTAAAAATAATTAAGTTGAGGGGGGCTGATCATGTCAATGGCCCCCCATATTTCTATGCTCATTTTTAACCTTATATGAGGAGCACAAAATTTTTGTTATACAGCACAATTCAGCACAAAACCAGCACAAAATAATAGCGACGATACAGTTTAAAAAAGTTGAGGTGGGGAGGCTGACCATGTCACTGGCCCCTCCTATTAAGATACACTTTCTACACTTACTAGAAGGAGCACAAAATTTTTATTATACGGCACAATTCAGCACAAAACGAGCACAAAACAATTGTGAAACAAAATTTTAAAAATTATAACTTGGGGGGGCTGAGCATGTCATTGGCCTCTCATAATTTAACTTTGAATATCTCGTGAACGGATTGAGCACAAAATATTTTTATTGCAGCACAATTCAGCACAAAACGAGCACAAATTATGTATATAATAAAATCAGTAATTTATTTACTTGGGGGGGCTATTGACATGGACCCCAAAATCATGCTCATTTTTGCTTTAAATTTTTGTTATTTCTACACATATACATTTAAAAATTTGAAATTCTATACAATAACGTAGAAATGTGCATACATATAAAGTTTTATTTAAATTTTTTGGATTATTTTTAAACAAGTTGTTCAACTTTACATCGGAGTGACTATACTTATTACTCCGATAGTAGAAGTTAGGATATAACTGCCATCTGTCGCTTTAACTGCGTAGTAACGCTATTTGCCCGTCCAACTATCTATTATAAACTAAATGGTAGACCACGCTGATAATGTTTAGTCGGTTATCTTCCTCCGCACCACCTCCCTACGAGCTCTAAGCCCCACATCAAATATTTCCATTTGACTGGCGAACCCTGTAGAACAAATCATAACTTCATTCACAATCCTTTATTTAAATAATTTAATTCCAATTTTTATATTTCAAATTTTTTCCAATAGATGTCCATCCACTAATTAGTAGGTGTATGCAACCATCTATACACGGTTTTCCAAAAGTCCCGCGTCGTTTGGGTCATTTATTATAAAAATCGTAATAAACCGGCAAAATTCATTAAAATTAAATTCTTGAAAGAATTAGGATATGTGGTTTTGGTTTATGTGGATGTGTTTCTTTTTTCGTTACCTACCTTTAAAATAAGGTGAAACTCGACAGGGGTTGCTATTTTAAAATGTTGGGGTGGCCAACCCCTAAAAAAACTCCACGTTGCATGGAAGTTCTAAACTATCTAAGAATGTAGTTTTTATGATTCTTTAGTGTAGTGATCACCAAATTTTCATATTTTTTTTCTTCACTCGTTCAAAACTTATAGCTCCGTCCCAGGTCTTTTGGGAAAGTCTGTATAATAATTATACCTACGTACTTATAATTGTAAATATTATCAATAATTATAATTGGGTAGCTCTGAATGCAGCTTTATCCTGATTGGATTTCTAGGAGTTTCGTTGAATTTTGTAATTTTTAACCTTTTTAACTAAAATTTAACGAAATGTTGGTAAGTTATTTTTCTTTTTATTGGTATGTCATGTTTCATTTAAAACTAAACTAAATCTTATATACTTATTCAAATGTTAATAAAATAACTATAGTATTTTTTACCTGAAATAAACATTTTAACTGTATAAATAGACGGAGTATAATCTAAAATTGAAAAAATTGTAACCGCACACCTACAGACATAATGTTTTGCGTTAAATTATTTTATAACTCCTCGTATTTACTATGTAAAAATAACTTATATTCATTGGTGTATACTTTTTACAATCCATTAGTACCAACTGTTACGAATAAAGTCATGTTCGATAACCATATAATTCTTGTTCGCAATAGGTACATAAAACTTTATGTGCTCTTTTAGAAAATAGTATCATAAAGACCGCAATTTATGCAATAATTTCTATGCAAAAACAATTAAACTTATTGCAGAAAAACAAATCACCTACAAAAGTATCTCTTTTGGAATAAATAAAGTTTTAAAATTCAAGTGAAGTAGAATATCGTTGAAAGCAGCAAGACATAATGATCCGAAAAAAATTGCGACGATTAAGGATAAGTAGGTAATACAGTCTTTAATATGACTGATGAAGGTCGCACCACACATATCGAATATAAACTCAACCTATAACAATTTAAAGCAATTTTTACGCGGAATTCAGCAGCCACATCCACTTAATAAAATTTCGCGTGCAATTAGCAATATTTATCCAGTAACCCAACACCTTAACCGCGCAATTATCCAAGGGTTAACTATCGATAATTCCACAATCAGTGGCATACATATTCAGTTCCTATCTCCTATCGATGTATAGAATGTAAAATGCAAATTCCCTGGTAAAAATGCGTGAATTTTAACAGCACATAATGACTTTAATTCGCGGACAGTAAGCGAATCGAAGCCGACTAGCAGGACAGCAGCATGGGCGTAGGCAGAATTTTTTTTCAAAAAGGCTAAACATTATCATTAAGGCTAAACTAAAAATTAAAATTAAAAAGGTGAAATTTCAACTTTAATTTTGAAATTTGTACTTTAAAACGATGAAATTTCAACTTTAATGTTGAAATTCAACTTTAATCCGAGAACTTTAACTTTAAATTTTTGAAGAGGTTAAATTTTGTACTGATTTTGTTAGTACAGTACTGATTTCCTGTATTGAATGTACTGATTTTCATTTAAGCTTGAAGAAAATCTTGTTTTTCAATATTGTTATTATTTAAATTCATCAAAAATGTACAATAATTATGAAAAATGTTCCTAAAATTTTTTTCCAATACAGCTTATAATTATTATTTTCTCTACCCAAAAATATAAAGGTGTTGCTATTTTTTTTTCATATTATGACAACATGTCAATAAACCATAAATTTCGTACTGATTTCATCAATATTTATGTATCAAGGGCATCATGATGATGTTTATGCTCATCCGAGGGCGACATTTTTATAAGCCTCAAGAGCATCTGGCCCGAGGGCTATAAAATCAATGATACCCGTGCTGCATACAATATTGTATGTCTTACTATTTTATTTAAAATATTTCGCACGTGACATTTCGCTTTGACGTTTGAAATTGTGTTAATATTTTTGGTATCTTAGCAACGGACAGGAAATATATTAATTTCAAAAGAAAAGCATTTGCGATTTGTCAATATTATCATGGTAATTTCTTAATGCCCTAGGGCTTAATGTAGTATATATAACGTACCTCGTACCAATTTTAACTTTAATGTTGAAATTTCGAATTTTAAAAGGTGGCTTTTCAACGTTAACGTTAACATTTCAACTTTTTATCTTGGAATTTCAACTTAAAGATTGAAATTTTAAAAAGTTGAAATTTCTGTGGCACGTCTAAGATTTTGCAGTACAGTAACAGTCAATGAAACCGGTGGAATTCCGGGCCGATGCTTTTCAAAGATTTCGTACCATAAAACATAAATAAATATAAAATGAAAAAGAAATTGCAAGAGTGAAGAAGTGCGTACGCCAATGACATGTAGTCGACCTTGGAAGAATAATTCAGTGCGTAGCGTATATGTTGCATTAGCCGGACTATGTACGCTTGTATGCGAGGAGGTCTTTCTTCAGGTCTTGTTTGCACTTTTTGCCAGCACGGGATGCGGGCTCAGCGATCCGGGCTTGTTAATTTTATGCATATTTTATATATCGTCAAATGTACCGAGAATAATGTTGTAGACACCAGCAAGGTTTACCCAGAAGATCATAACATCAAGAGATTTTACGGAGATATTTTATTTGGGTGACATCTGATTTTAAAATACTTGTAAGGTACAATGACGACAAAATTGTGTTTTCTTTTAAAAATATTTATTTGCTTGTTCGTTTGTAACCTAATTATATTTATACAATAGTTTTGACTTTAAGTTATCAAATTTATCACTGTTACAATTTTAATAAGAATTTGTGTATCATATAAGTCAATCGACGTTTTTGTTATATCTCTTTTTTAAGTGTTTAAAATCACATGTATGCCTGAATTAGAGGTGGGCACGGGTCGTGAAATTTTCGGGTGATTTTGAAAATTTGTATCGTGAACAGGCGTGAGCGTGAGTGACATGTAATGTATCTTGCGTTTTCGGGCGTGAGCGAAATTTTTTCGGGCGTGAGTAAAAATCACGACATAATACATAATTTGCAAAATATCAACACAAAACAAAATGATAATTACGGGTTATTGCTACTTATACTCCGTTGCGCTCCAGTACACAGGTAGCGCACAGATTTGTCGAAAAAATTGGTGCAACAGTTTGTTGTTCATCTACGTATTTACGATTTTGCGGAGCTGAAGTAAATTATATCATTGTAAAATTTAATAGAAATATGTTAACATGACCCGTCGTGCGTTATCGGACATGATTTATAAAAACAAATACGTGGGCGTGAGTGCTCATGAGTTAAACGTAAAATGATGTGCGTGATTGGGCGTGATTCCTTTTTCAATTTCCTGAGTTTGCGTGATCGTATATAAAAAATTACTCACGCGTCCAGCTCTAGCTATATTTTTTCTCTACATTGTATTTGTAGCGATGAAGGCTATATAAGTAGCCGAAACGTCGACTGTATGAATAAATAACAAAATTTACTGGTGTACCCAGTATTCGACCTAATACAAAATACAACAATACAATCCCAAAAGTCGTTCAGTACAATTGACTTCCAAGCCCTTTCCTGCAATTGCCATCAAACAAACCTGAACTCTCATCGATAATAACCTACAAAGGGCACTCCATCTACCCTTTACTGTTCACTCAAGTCTCCATCCAGTCAACCCTTTCCATCGAGAATCGTCAAATCGCAATTCTATTCGAACCCTTTCCATCGGGAATCGCTCAAATCACTCGAATCTCAACTCTATTCCTTGATGGGCGAGAGGACATCGCATCGACGGCTGTCAGAGCTGTTAACACACTTGCGTGAGCTTAAGAGCTGCGGGTCTGATTCACAACACAATTGATAATGTTACTGTCTTTCAACCAGATGAGGAGATGTTAAGAGTGGAGAGAATGAAAGACGAATAAGAGCATAAGCGGAAGAGTGAATTATTTGGTGGGTGGAATACATTTGCATCGGGAATTAATTTTTGCAGGCAGTCGGAATATTAATTATGGAAATGGTTTTGGCAGTCGTATTCTTAAATAATTTAACGAAGATATACTTAGGTACCTAATATAATGACTAAGGAAAGAAATGATGAGATTCTTATAAAATGAATTATACAATTATATTATAATTTGCGAGATATGGTTGGTACAGAAGTGAGAGAGATAAGGAAATAGATTGAAGTAACTCAATTAAAATTTAAAAATAATGTCATAAAAATATTATTGTGCTGTGTCTGTAAGAGTTAAAACTAAAAGTAAATTTTAACATCCTATTTTCATATTTCCTAGATTTCAAAAAATATCTTGAATGCCTATAATGATAATAATAATGCTCGATTTAAAAAATTATATATTATTATGTATACTGATCGAATTTTTATTTATTTGCCAAATTTGTATGTCACTGATTCAGCATTTTATCTAAGTTTATTAATTGCACAACATTAAATAACTGATTCGTTTTACGTATTCATGAGTTTTAATTCAGTGTAATATTGAAAACATTATATTCCGAAATTAGTGTGCTATCTACAACATTTAAAATTGGATTTTTAATACCTGAATAAAAGAATAATTTACTTCTGTAAAGTTCATCCCGCATACTAAATTTTAGAGTCAATTTTATAACCAATGCATCAAGCAAGTTTGAACAAATGCCAAAGATATCATATGCAACTAATGCTTGTCTAAAACGGAATTAGTTAATCAGTATGATTCTTGCTTTTGAGCAGATATGTGCTGTGTTGTGATGTTAATAAATTATTCATGTTTCTTGTGAGTTAATTTGTACTTTAGTAATGTTATTATTTAGTGATAAGTGAAGTGAACTAAGTGAAATACACGAGTGAAATATCAGTACCTACTATCTTTAAATTAAATTAAAATTAAATTTCAAAAAAATTCGTGATTAGTATCTACATATTGGAATATCTACTATATCTATCATTTAATATTTATCCTGAAATTGTGAAACAACCTGTATAAAATGCAAGCAATACGCGCACTATACAGGGAGACCTTGTCAAATATTTGTACATTACAATTAAAACATGATTGGGTTCGAACTTAAGTTTTCGGAATCACGATATGCAGTCAACATTGCTTTTCTGCAACAAGTATAATGAAATACCAATAATAATTATCAACTTATGATCAGCAATATGCAAAGTAAAAGTACACATTAACTAAAGATTCCAATTACGCGGTATATGTTTACAAGTTAGCTCCTCGTTTTACGGCAGCATTCTGAAGCAAGCAGAAAGCAGTCATTACATTTGATTCAAACTTTATTTATTTTCCATATAATTACTCAATTCGAGCTCGATTCGAAAAGTACAGATTACTGCTGAAGACACAGACCAAGGTATTCATTAACATCGCTCTGAACGAGTGCTAGAGACACAAAATAATTATCACGATGAGTCAGATGTTTGAAGTAAATTAACAATGTTACGATGCAACGATTGTTTTTGTCATATTTCTTGTTTTGGTTCTTTTAGCAGATAAATATGTTGTCTGAGTACCTACTTCATGTCAGGCTCGTAACCACTTAGGGAATTTTATGACAAAAGAGTAAATCTGGAAACTGGAATGTGTTATAGTTATAAAAGGAAAGATCACTTGAGATGCAAAAATGCATTTTGTTTTATTGGTTTAAAAGACAGTACTTAATAAAACTTGAAATATGATAATTAACTTTATCAACAAATAAATAATATAATCATGTTCGTTTTTATTTATAGTTATAGTTAGGTACTAAATTTACCAAACTAGATAGTGATGTGATTATTATTACTCGTCGAATTTCATTATATCAATAGTGACGGAATAATGTAACCATTCCAGCACAACTAATAGAATGTCACGTCACCATTCCATAATTAAAAATCATGTATGAATCAAGAATGATAACATGCTATATAACTGTCATATATAAAAATATGTAAGAGGCCTGTCTACCTCCTAAAATCCAGCATAAAATGTACTATCGTAGCGACTGTTTTGTGGCCAGTACAAGAATAGTAAAATTTTATTTCAACAAGGATTTAGTAGAGAAAGAATGGATCTATAGATGTGCCTTTTTAAAATTTTGATCGAAACATCGTACATGATTATAAAAATCTGCTGTGTCCACCACAGTACTTCCCCGACTTTAAGTTTTAAAAACTTATTTCGTAATGCCTTTAATTTTATGCTTTATTCAGCAAAATTTAAATAAATTTATCTTTTTCCCAAACTATCTTAATTTGAATTTTGACAATTTTCTATTTTAAAAGGAATTTAACAAATTCGATCGGTTATATCGCAGATCCAAGCTTTGTTGACAACAAATTAAAATTTGAAGTTAATTCACTTATAAATAAAAGCTGTGGAGTGGTACGCGAATGGCCGATGCAGAATTTTAAAATTTTGCTTTAAATCGATATAATGTTAATTTGAATTTTGACAATTTTTGTTATTTTTTGAACAAAAATATCTTCAATTTTAAAACAAATTTTAAAAATTCGTTCGGATATTTCGCAGATCCAAGCTTTGTTGACAACATATTAAAATTTGAAGTTAATAATTCACTTATAATCTTATAAATAATAGCTGTAACGCGCAAAAACCCACTTTTTACTTCCTTGTACGGAGTAATAAGGAAGTATTGTAATCGCGAAAAATTTCGGTTTTCAGATTTTGATGGAAATATCCGTTTTGACCTTTTCTGAATCCATTATGACTAGTTTCGTCGTGACGTCTGTACGTACGGACGTATGTGTGTCGCATAACTCAAATACGGTTAGACGTAGAAAGTTGAAATTTTGTATTTAGGACTGTTATAGCATCTAGTTGTGCACCTCCTATTTTTGGTTTCAATCTACAAACCGGAAGTAGTACTTTTTTCAAATATTTCGATAAATATTTAATTTAAGACAAATTTTTTAATTTCAAATGAAAGATTATGTGATTATTACCTACAATCGGTATTTTATAAATATTTTTGTATCTGGTATCATTTAGGAATAATTAAAGTATATATTTATAATTTAGTAATTCGGTATCTTGTAGTTCATGATCGATTAACATTTGTAACTACATAAAATTTAAATGATTATGACATGACAGTGACAATAGTAAAATATGCTTTATATCTTCTTCTGCAGTTTAAATAAAAGGACTAAAATATATTTGTGAGTCTAAGTTAAAAGAATTTTTTATATTATTCTACATTTTAGTTATTAAGAAAAGTATGAAAATACAAGGCGTACAAGGAAGTCATGTGGTGTCCACGTCAGATTTTTTTTACAAATGTTGCAGTTTTTTACAAATATGGATAACAAAATAATTATTTTCCCCAAAAAACATAAATTATTTGTTATTTTACTTTTATGTTTAACAAAACAATAAACACTGTAGAATAGCGTGCGAAATCAATGTTTTGACTGCGTTTTCTGCCATTGGTTGTGGATCACCTTAAAGAAGATTGAAGTCCATTTTTTTAGAGAGTGGATGTAGATGCAATGATGAACTATTTTTAAACTGGATAAAATTATTAACTTTTTACTTAACTAACAGTTCCCTATAATAAGATTTTTTTGATTTAAAATTTATGCTAATTAAGAATCAATTTTGTATTTCAGTTTCAGTTGATGATCTTTGCTACAATCTTAGCATAACTTAATGCCTTAATGTGTTTGTCTGCTGAATGAATATCATAATCTAAATACTTCACATATCAAAATCAGCATAAATATGTTGAATGCTACTCCTACAATTGTTATAAATGCATAACATTAACATTAAATTACTTTTTATACAAAAAAAGCAACATCAACTTAAACAATAGTAGTCTGTAATTACCATTTCATTTGTAAAATATGCAATCCTAAAATACTTTATCAACCAGTGAGATTGACACATCAAAGATACATGTCACTGATAAATCATCTTTTTACCAGGGATATTTTTTCGTGTCTCCCTATAATTACCACCTTAGCGTAATAAAAACTCCCTAATTTCACTTTCAAAATAATAAAATAACACCAATTATGAGAGCAATATTTGAATCAATATACATCTATTAACTAGGTTGGTGGTCTGTAGCTGAATTCAAGTCGTTGTCATTCTCTCTAGCGTGGTAAGATGCAATTATGTTAGGCTAGGGCAGGGTCATGCGTGATTTGGATTTGGGGGTCGTTGAAGATGGGTTTACATTCAGGGGTGGGTTTAGGTATGCATTGGATGGTTAAAGATGTTTTTATGTGGGAGATAACGAGGATAGTGAAGCAGCCTTTGGCTATTGTCCTGGCTGCGTTGTTTCGAAATTGATATCAACTCAGTTTTAAAGCTTTAATTTTTTTATTCAATTTTGACGTTTTAAACTGCTATTATTAATTCCATAGCAACAACTTTAAACAACAGTTTATTAAATTAAATTTTTTAAATCACTAAACACATTTTTAAATCACTCTGACTCTGATTATTTTCTCAAAAATTGTATAAAAATAGTGACAATTTGTCACTGAAGACTACTTTGATTAGTTTTTTTGTTATGTCAAAATAAATTTATAACGTGATTTATAATTCATATTTTTGAAAATTGAATTATCCCACTCGCCCATCGGGCTCGAGGGCTAAACTTTCTTTTCTATAGTCTTGAATAAACATTCTTGTATCTCACTTAATGTATAAATATCTATTAACTGTGCAACTGATGAAATACTGTTGTATTTTTTTATATCTAAAGATTTTAGTATGTTTTACGGCCTAGGAAAACCAATGCAGCAAACTGCGTTACCTATACTATATTAGATATCGAATTATCAATTATTTTTTCATTTTCCAATATTTAACTTTGAAGCTGCAAATTTCAAAAACTACATGATATCAAACTGCGGTTTGCGGCATAGTATTTCTCGCATTTTAATTGGCTTAGGTCATAAAGTATAAGATAAACAAAGGAGTGGACACTCCGTATCATAGCAATGCTGTAAATTTGTGGCATTTTTATTTACCGTGTGTGAGAGAAAGATCACTTCTGGATATTCATTTTTTCCAATAGATTTTTGAGGTTTATTTCATACGTGTGAATCAATAAATTATAATTTCTTTTTTTTCAAGACTCATTGAAGATTCTTACCAGAATTGTTTTTCTCAGGATTCTGAACCGTGAAAAAATCCATATGCGAACAGTGCTTTCTGAATAAATGTCTCCATTTAAGGAGGTTGGTGACCATATATTAAAATGATGATGAGAGATTGACATTTATACAGTGCCTTTGTTACACTATTCAGATTCTAATTTTTTTTTAAATTTTCGTCTATCCTGTTCCTGAGTAATTTAATGTTGAAATTACGCTCGTTTTACATGAACTCTTATGGTAATTCACTACTACATTTTTGTATTGCATGCTTTTAAACTATGTGATAAAAAGATTCAAAATTCATAGAACTTGTATTAATATTTCCTATAAAACTTTAAAAATAAGTTCGTGCAGATTTTGTGTACTTTTTCTAAACCATTTGCAAGAAATGTTTCCAAAAAATATAAGTATGCCAATCATTTTTTGATTAGTGAATAGTACTTGTAAAAATATATCACCGCAACTGAACGAATTGCGATGATGTCAACCAACGCACGTTGAGTGAATTTTGTTTTACATTATCATAAATATTTTTATTTTCATACCCACCCCCAAGGCTAATGTCTGTCTTTCAACCCCCTCAAATTGAATTAAACTAAAACTACATTTTTACATTATTCCAATTTCAATTTCCCATGTAGGGTTTGCTCATCCGCCTCCTAGTCAGAGGGCGTCTGGTTGTGGTAGATTAATGAGCGGTTCACGAGAACCAGAGCACGTTGTGAACTCCCCCGCTTGTCGCCCGTGGTGGGACTCCTAGTTACCAGCCCGGTCACGGCCCTGTGCTCTGTCCTTTGGGCTAGGAAACGCGCCGAGCCGCGGTGTGCATACGAAGTGGCGAAACACGAAATTTTTTTGCTCCTTGATTGAAGATTTAAGGCCGTGAGAGATGAAGCAGTGCATTATGTGATGGAAATTAATAATTAGTGAATAAAGTTTTGAGATGTGTTTTTGGCTGCCTTTTCTTTATAGCTTTTCAAAAAATAAAAAAATACTGTAGGTATTTAATCAGTTGACGGGCAAATAACTTTTCCTCCCTTATTTTTAAACTACTATAGCAAACATAAGCACAGTTTATTTAGTACAAAATAAATAAATTTTTATTCAATAAGTTAAAACTTTGTCTATAACGTACGATAATACGAAAAAATAGGGTACAAGCAACACTAAATAACATAATAATTTACTAAAGACTGCTCACTTCGCTCGAATTCAACTAAACTTAACCTTTTTGTAGTGGCGCCTCCCATTTATTATTTATTGCTGCCGGTATGTTGTTGTTAATTTGTGATTTTGCTTTAAGTTTACAAGATAACAATATAAAAACCTAATAAAAATTTTTGGTATAAGGGAACACAGTTTTTACTGCTGAAAGAAGGAAATGACCGGCGAGCCGAATAGGCAAGCTTGTCACCTCCTTGAAGCAGTAAAACAGTTATCTTGTGTGTATTGTACAACATTTTACTTATTACTCATTTGTAAATAAAAATGAAAACATTATAGCCAAATTATGTCATTCACACACAACTGTTCTGTCAAAGCCTTGGAAGTATTACTGTGGCAACGTGAACCTTTTTTTATGAACATTTGACTAGATACTAATTTAACAAGTCAGCTGTCAATTTTACAAGTTAGTAACTTGTAAAGATTCATTTTCAAATATAATGTAGGGTTTGATTAAATGACGTTTATAAGTGAGTAACAAGTAAATAATATTAATCGGGCATTAGGAACCATTTTGAAAAAATTACTAAAATTCCATTTAGTCTGAAATTCTACCTTCCAAAAATTATTTATTATTATGGTAAACTCTCTTCCCTACTGCTTACTAATGATTTAATTTCCAAATTACAAATCCGAGTTTGAGGTAGCTCGGTGGTTAAATCGCAGTTTGATGAGGTTCTACAGCAGTGAAACACTAATCTGTCAGGTTTAGAGGGCTTGAACAGCTACAGTCAGATGTTTGTGTCTGAACAAACATTAAATAAATTTCCGTCTTGGCTGGCGCTGGACGTTGGCCGTTGCACCTGCTCGATTTTAGTATCCGGCAATGAAACAAGTGAATTTCGTTTTCTTTCTCCCTGTGGCCCTTAAGAAGACGATTCGATAGGGTAGAGAGGGGTACGTTGATACAAAAAAAAGAAATCAACTTTATCGTGGCACATCTCAAGATGCACGAAGGAAACGAAAATTTTTTATTCTTATTGTGGTATCTAATAAGTAATTCATTATTACCTACTGATATTTTACACAAAACAATAGTACCTATATTAAAAAACAAGTTTTATAAGACATTTTAGTAAAACGAGCTTGAGGGCGAGTTTATGAAAGGACAAGTGGGAAAAAAGTTTTTAATAATAAAATTTAAATAAAATAATAATATACACCAAGTTGATTTAGTTAAATTTATGTGTGTAACCTTTTGGTTGGTGACATTAATATTATCATTTATTTAACTGTCACTGTCACTGTATTACTGCATTATTTTAGGTGATAAGTGAAGACATTGTGGAAAATATTGAACTTATATATTTTCCATTACTATATTCATTACTTTTATTGAATAAAAACTAATTTATTAAGCAAAACAGATTTAGAGGTTATACTGAAATTTGTACGTTCTCAGGATTGACGTTTGATAATTGAAGTGAGTGAATGTCATATTAAACTAAATAGAAATGTTGCGTGTCACAAAGTGAACCATGGCGACAATCAGTTGCGTTTCACAAAGTTGACTTTGTGAAAGCCAAATAGAAAAAAATAATTCTAAAACATATTACAATTACCAGTATAAATACCAGCCGTCAAATCACGGGTATTTATTTATTGATAGTAGTATATATTGCAAAAATTTAATTAGGTTCTTGAAATTGGTGCAAATTTGTTTTTAAATTAAGTAGTTGCAGTACCAATTGGTGTGACTTTAAGTTAGATCTCTGTAAACAACATGATGTTGCTATGAAGTTGCGATTACACAAGGAAATATGTTACACTACATTATAATGATTACGTAGTAGGTATACTTAATTAAATTTCTGTTTTAAAACACATTTTTATAACGACATAAAATTAAAACGGATAAAGGCACTCTCTTTTTATAGCGAACGTAAGATATTACGCACGTTTATGACTAATAACTTTAGTATTAAAATCTGCTTTAAAATTAATTAATTTAATACGTTTACAATGATTTTAACAAGAATAGTAAGACTATTGTTTGTCAAATTGCTTATTATAAATATTTAGTTACACATTCCAGTTGTAATATAGGCTTGTGTCTTGTAATAAAGTTGAATGGCGTAATAGATATGATGTGTTCCTCGTTTTTTGTGAAGATATTTTTTAAATATTTGTCAAAGTCAACTAATTATCTTCTTCTATAAAGCTTTTACATCGATTCTATGAAAAACCCTTTTTCTAGGGCATATCGCAGTTATTTCTCGTGTGAGTTTCTCTGTAAAAAAGGTGCAAACCTCATGAATGAAATAAAAAATAGGGCGAGCATATGGACGGATTCCCAAAGTAGGTAATAAAATATTTCGAACGCTCTCTTAGGCGCAAGAGGCAAAGTTTGCCGTATCAAATATCAACAACGTAATTCAATCTCTTCCATTGAGATTCTTGTGGCTTGAAACTCGCTGTGCAGCTACCGAATGTCAAATTCTCTGGTTAACATAAAACATCGGCTACTGGGTATTGGCTTGGATTGGCTACCGCACTTCAAGTTGAGGTTTCCTTTTCGTTACATAAACTTACAATCGAAAACAGTACAAAACAACTGCCGAGTCGTAAAAATACTTATTTACATTTACCAAACACTGTGCGTGTACATACATGGCGTATTAGTGCCGAGATGTTTAGAAAAAATCACACGTGGATTTTTACACAGTGCTATAAAGTGAGCTATAGTCAGTGGTCCCCAACAAGTAGAGTGAACACTATTTTAACCTACAAAATTAGTTTGTTTGTTTGTAACCGATTTTCATCAAATAATTGTATTTTATTTAACTTAAACAATTAATTACATTTTTCTTAATTATCAATTTTTCTATTAAAATGACGGTAGATAAGAACAATAATTTGAATAATAATTACTTTTATTCACAATCGGTTGATAATATGTGCGTTTCCAACCTTCTAAACAGTTGGGAAGCGAGTCATTGTTTACTTTACTTTTTTTCCGGCTAGCGTCGAAGTGAGCGTTTTCCAGCTAGGTAAACGTCACTTTTAGAAGCTTTTTTTGCAGCTTCTCGCAGTTCTAAAGGAGTATTTTCGTCTTCACCATCTTCACTATCAAACAACATGATAATTAATATGCTCGATCTCGATAAAAAGCAGCAAGAAACTAATTATTGACAGAATCAATAAACATTTTTTCAAGTTACCTGGCAACCCTAGCAACTTTTTCATAGATCTCTATGTTGAAGTATCAAAACAAATTATAATAAAACTGTCATAAAATATGAATAAAATGAATATTTAAAACGGGCATATCAATAACCAATTGGATTGTGAATAAAATAGTATACATACTTCGCGGGAAGGCTCATTCCAGCCTCGCGTTCATAGATGACTTCGGTGCAAGCACCTCAGTCATCTAATGAAACGCTAGGCTGTAATGAACCATTTCCCTGCTCGGTATGTAATATACTATTTTCTCCGATCAGTATTAAAAGTAGCTTATTTGGACTTTACTCGGTTTCTTGAAAAAGAACAAACCAATCATTTTTGTCTGTCATGTTTTCGGCAAAATGTTACAAGCCAATATGTAAAAAAGCCACTTATCTTGTATTTAATTTCTAACAAAAAAATCAATTTGGTCATTATTCAACTAGCTCGTAGTTCAATTTTTCTCATAAGAGATGATTAGGAAATGAAATAACGAGTACCTACTGTAAAGCTCTGTGCACACATGCATTCTTTCATACTTCAGAATCCTGAAAATAAGAATCATAGTGAGGCGCCGCTAAATTGAATTTTTAATAAGTCTTGGAAAAAAATTATAATTTATTAATTGCTTCAAAAGTCAAAACAGTTTTTTCCAGGATTTAGAAACATGAAACCATAAAAGAGAGAGAATCTTCAACGAGTCTTTGAAAAAGAAGAATTTCTAATTCATTGATGGTTTCAATATAGCGAATTTATTTATCCAGGATTTAGAAGCATGAAAGAATACTCAAAGAATCCATGCTTTTGAATCTTGAGAAAAATAATCCTAGTAAGAATTGTCTGTCACATAGCGGCGGCGCTAAATTGAATCTTCAATGAGTCTTGGAAAAGAAGACTTTTAAGTTCATTAATAGCTTCAAAACAGTAAATGTATTTCTTTCCAGAATTCAGAAGCATGAAAAAATAAGTAGGTATTAAAGAATTCATGCTTCTGAAATCTGAATTTTGAGAAAAATAAACTTGGTGCAAAATTTCCTGTCAAATAGAGACGACGCTAATTGAATCTTCAATGAGTCTTGGAAAAGAAGAATTTCTAATAAGTAATTACATACATACATACATACATAAAAACACGCCATTTCCTTAAAATAGAATTGGCACGAATCCCTTCAATCAAAATCTCATACATCTTAAAACGAATCTCTACATCATTCAACAATTACCCATAATCAATCTACGCCGCCTAACATCTCATCCATGCAATCAATACATACCTAAACAAAAATCTAAAGAAGTTTATGCTAAAATAAATGAATCTAAAAATAACTGCCCAGAATTCAAATTAGTCCCGATACCGATGTAGAAACAATCCAAAATACTACATTTAAATCAAGCATAACAGAATAAGCACGAAAGAATACTCAAATAATCCATGTGTGAACAGAGGGCTTAAAACGATCCTCTACCGCGCCAGAAAACCGCCAAAAACATGGATTTCGCGCGCCACTCCACATCGTTTATTGTTTTGTTAAATATAATAATCTAAAGATATTGTTGAAGATAAAAGTACAATCTACAAAATAGTGGATGCAGAATTTTAAAATTTTGTTTTAAAATCGAAATATGTTAATTTGAATTTTGACAATTTTCTATTTTAAAAGGAATTTAACAAATTCGATCGGTTATTTCGCAGATCCAAGCTTTGTTGACAACATATTAAAATTTGAATTTAATTCACTTATAAATAAAAGTGTAGTGGTACCTACGCGAAAACCCTCTTTTTTTACAAATATTGAAGTTTTTTCAAAAAATATTGGTGCCAAATTGTTTTTTCCTCAAACATAAATTATTTGTTATTTTTATGTTTAATAAAACAATAAACGCTATAGAATAGCGTGCGGAATCAATGTTTTTGACTGTTTTCTGCCATAACATCCTAATTTAGAATCCTTTGAACTACATTTTGAGGATCTCACAAACACACTAGCAAGTGTAAAGCACGAGTCAACCTCACCCGTATAAACATTATTTGAAAAACAAGAAACGAAAACAGAAAAGTGATCAGCTCAATGCCGGCGACCGTGCGTATGTTAATATCAAGCAGGCGCTCCGCTGCAGCTGTCACGCCTGCGCACGCGTGTGCGCACGCGGCTGCGCGCTAGACGCGTGTCTGCCACGCGGCACGTGCTCTGCTTCATAACACACAGCACGACAAGTCGCACTTGCACGACACCGACACCATCGTGTAAGTGTAAGTGAGGTTAGAGACTGGAACGAATGGTGCAACGCGTAATTAGGTAGTGAATAGGTGTAATGAGCATCGCAGTCGTAAATTAATTTATGTAATTATTGCAGGGACGTAACTAAGGGTGGCCTGGGTACACCAGGGCCCACCCAAAAATTTTACAATATTTTTACATTAGTTTATGGAAGAGATTCCTATATTTAAAATAAGTATTTTATAATGCTGTACATAACACTAGGGAAGAGATATATGGACTTTTACTTAATTGAGGCAAAAGAAATGTTTTTAATAATAATAATATAACAATTTTATAACCTATATTAAAAAGAGAAAATAGGAAATAATAATCTTTATTGACCCAAGTTAATGGCGAGGTTCAGCAAGAGGCTGCTCTTCCACCTAACCATTTTAAATATGAATACGGGATAGATATCTATTTGTTGCTGGTAAATGTTGTATTTTTTAATAGATATAATAATGTACTTATTAGCTTGTCAGTTTGAGTGCTCGTGCAATATCTTTATCTATGCATACATATTTGATAATATCATATTCTTAACTGGGTACTGTTTTTCTACGACATTAATTCCAGGAGAAACTAGTAGGGACCCATTTTTTCCACTCCGCTTTTTCCACTAATATAATTTTCCACTAATACATTTTTCCGCCAGTATATTTATTTCTCCAGTTTATTTTTTTAATTTTAATACATTCAATATCTTTGCATTGTTCAGTACGAATTCACGATGTTTGTAACATCGAATATAATGGGGTTATGGTCAGATAAATGTTAGGCAGTAATATGTACTATAGTTTTATTGTTTTTTACTCAATAGTTGTAGATAAATACTTGTAAATAGTTAGTAAATGAGTAGTAGTAAATAAATAGTTGTAAATATCTGTACCTCAAATAACTAGTGGAAAAAGGTTGTTGAAAAAAAAATTAGTGAAAAAATATACCACTCGAAAAAATGGAGTGGAAAAAGTGTCACCCAATCGGAGGAACTAAGTCAAATTCCTTTTTTCATCGCATGCGGAGAAAACACAATTTTCTTCTCGCGAAATAGTGAGGAAAGTTGGCTTTCCTTCTCTAGAGAGGAAAGTAAGCAGTGTTACCACCAGTGTTATTTTATGATGAAATATTTTAAAAATTGTAAGTAAATTTATTATTTTATTGAAATTTTTGATTTTATAGTGATATACTGTAAACTATTTTCCGTTTTATTTTAAATTTTTTGTGAAAGTTTATTCATAAATATAACAATTGGCGAAAACGCGGTGCAAACATTGTGAGAGATATGATTTTTTAAAGTTGTGGAATGCGCGTGTGACATCATCCGTACTTTTTAGTGGTTCTCAAACTGTATTTCAAATAAACATACCTGAATACTTAAATAATTGAAAAATATTCCTTTAAAGAATAAAAAATTTAATTTTTTTATAGTTATTATTTATAGTTATTAAAACAAATAAAATATATTTTTGGAAGGCATAATACAATGTAGATGTACAACAGTTTGACATTGCATGGGCACTGATGTAAACATAACTTCCATTTGAACTCTCGTGTCGCTGTTCCTCGTGGCGTTAAAATATCCTCGACCAATAAGAGTCCTTGTTTTGAACGAAGGGCAGATGACGTAACAAAATATTTAATAACTAATTCTGCTGTTTGGAAATAAATATTTACAATAATGTTTGTTCCAATGCTTCTGATTGCACTCGTTGTTTCTAATTTTAATATAAATTATGTATATTTCAAGTATTGGAAAGTACCATATTGGTAGAGTTAATCATATTGTATGATTACCTACTATAAAAATAAAATCTGCTGTGACCACCACAGTACTTCCCTGACTATAAGTTTTAATAACTTTCGTAAAGGCTTTAATTTTATGCTTCATTCAGCAAAATTTGAACAAATTTTGAGAAAATCAGCAAATATTTTTTTTATTTTAACTGAATTTATCTCCTCGAAAAATTTTAATTGATACCAACCTCGACATAATTTGAATAACCACTGTTTAAATGTTGTTTTTGATTCTTCGACTAGAATTCTTTCCCAGATTTAATTTGGTATTACGATTAAATTTGAAAAATGTCATTTTTACATTTCTACTAAACTTATCTCCCCGGAAGCTATAAATTAATACCAAACTCAGTATAATATGAATGATTTATTTAAAAAAATAATTGACGATCGTTTCAATGATATTTTTTTATAAGAATTCTTTTCCCGAGAGCTTAAATTTGATACCACACACGACAGTATTTACAAAATTTTAAAAAAAATCCAGTTTATAAAGTTTGTACCACTGTTTGTATAAAGCTCATTAACGAACTTGAAATCAGTTTTTGGCTCAAGATCTTAAATATAAAATTTCAGTCCAAAATTATAAGGCGTTTTTAAGTTATCCAACATCCAGACAGACTCAAAGATTCACAGAGCATTTTTTTTAACCATGATTTTTTGGTTTATAGGATATAATCGGGAAGAACAGTGAAATAAAATCACGTATTATTTATTGAATGGTGGTGGATAACTGAGTGACCGACTGTAGTTTTGACAACTCAGGTTCAAATTCAGTTTAACTGCACAAATGTGCTGTGTACTCTCCATTAACAACCATGAGTCCTACTCGTGAGTTGACTGTTGATAATCGCACACACACTGTGATGTTGCCACACCCAAGTTGAATACAAGCTGTGATAGATATTTTAGTATACATAAGGAATAGAATTATTATAAAAATCCTTTTTTCCGCAATAGTGCGGTAAATAGACATTCTGTCACTAAAAATGAGTGCGGAAAAATTAAAGACAAACTATGCAAACTCGCCCAAATCAAAAACTTGAGTTTTTTAATATAATGTAGCACACAATTGACAATCGAAAATGTCAATTTCCCAGTGTAGTCAATCGGGAAAAATGCAAAGAACACTGGCTTTTCTAGACATTTCATAGTAAAATCATCTTTAAAATAATAAAATTTACTTTATAAACTGTTACCTCCCGGAATTATAATTAGTGAAAATTATCAAGGCCACCGAAAACCGCCAATATTTAAAATTAAAACTCGTGTGCAGCGCACCATCTGTCGGTAGTAGTGAGTAGAAAAAACATCGTAACCTTAAATATTATTATCAGAATACAACTACAACTTGAATGTATTTGATTATAATTATATTCGTTACAAAGAACATTGTACAAACCTCTTGCGGGAAGACACCATCCCATCAGCATTCGCGTAAATGAAACCCTCGCTTCGCTCATGTGGGATAAAAATCTTTCCGCATTTGGTTCGTAAATAACTATTCTAATATCATAGAACAAACCGATTGTTGTTGACTAGCCCAAAAGTGTATCTCTTCGAGTTCACTGATTCGGTGTCTAAATATACCAGTGTGAGTTGAGAATCCTCATAAATAAATTTGAGTGTTGAATTAATTATTTTCGGAACTTTAAATTGGTTGTCTTTCATGTTACAAACTGGTCAGCCACTTTTTTCGAACTCAAACTTGGATAAAAATAAACGAGTCAGGCGCAAAAAAACAAAGCCAATTCGATTGTGATTCACGTAGTGGACTACGAACAGTCGTAGTGTGATCACCAAGTGAAGTAGTTAGTGGAAAGAGCAAGTGAATTGAATGAATTTACTTTTTACTTTTATTCCCGTTCCATTCTTTGTTGGATAGTACACTAACGATTGAATTGATCTTCGGTCATTTTATTTTGATTCAATAAGTCAGAAGTCAGAAGCTGTTATTATATAAATGACAAATAAAACATAACTTTTTGAGATATCTTTTGGTTGGTAATTATGTCATGTACCTCAATTTTGAACGAGACAAGTTTGTAGTTTCGTAATAAATATTTCATTTTTATTTTGACGTTTTTCACTTTTCTGACTGTTGATATTTTTTAGTTACATGCGGGCATTAAAAAATATTGCGTATATTCATATAGAGGTGTAGCAGTTTCTGATTTATTCGTTACAAAATAATTTGCTTGTTGTTTTAACGGCACTTAAAATTAAAATAGAATGACTCTACTGGGAAACTAGCTAATTATATTTTTTTGTGTTGAATTATATTGTTGGGGCGTTATGTAAACAACTGTGGTCCTGATAATTAAGATTTCAGTTTAACTGCACATATATCCCTTCTGTGGTGTATTCCAGAGGCGGATTTAGGACTCATTAAAAACCAAGCGTAATCTTAGCGTAATGCTCTAAATTGAAGCTTTGAAATCATGAAGAAGTAAAAAAAAAAATTTATTATTCTGTATTATACTAAAGTGACTTGGATGAAAAAAAATTCGTCTGCGGCGCATTTTGTTACCAGCACCAACACAATTTAAATTTTTTAAATCTTTGGGCCTCTCCCGTCAAGAAATCTTAGGTCTTCCTCTGATATCAAACTGTATAAAACCTTAACGTATGTACTCGTAGTTATGAGACTCCCTGTATAGTTGTAGAAAAAGTATAGTATGTGCAACAGATGTAAAAATGTTAATGTTTTTTGCAACGTTTTGTTATGTATTAATGCAACAAATTGTTTTGTTACCAATGCCATAATTGATCGCAATTCGATGAAATAATTAGTCTTGTATATCTTGTAGAAATAGAACTATTTTTGATACTAAAAATGGAAGTAAGCATTTAACAATAAAACAATGGCAATGTCGAGTTAAAAATATCAAGATATTTTATTCTCTTTCATTTAATTACTGTTGTGCGTTGTGGTTTTTGCCAACACCCTTATATCTGTATCTTTTTCGTTTATTTGCGTTGTTGTAACGTTTGTGGTCGTACCTGGCAAAACTACACTACTTATGTCAGAGTAATTTGTTAAATTGGCTTTTTAATTTGGAGCTGCCGACAGATGTAGTGTAAATGAGAAATTCTTTCAGGCGGCCTTACTTTGAATCTAACTTGGCCTTAATTCTCATATTTCGGTAGTCAAATGTGGGTTAATAATTACGTATTCATAATTAAAACACTGTTTGAATAGCAGAATGCAAGGATTCATTACGAAAATTGGCTGAAAATTGCAAATAAACAAAAATTTGTACGGAGATATCAACGGTAGATCAAGACACGTTCTTGATATGTTTCTACAATTATGTTTACAAATTTAAATTATAATTTACAATAATATTATCATGGATATATCACCATCACTTAATCTTATCTAGCGTTTACCCACCCAAATTTTCCAAATTTTGAGTATCGGATGGATAAAACAGAAAATGCTACAATATTATTCACGCAATATTTTGTTACGGAACTCTTACTTAATTTGTAATTAGATTTTAATTTTAATTAATTAGTTTAATTTTCTCCATTGTTATTGTCAAAAATTTGGTTGAATGCGGGACTCGATAAAAGAGTGTGATTGAAGCGCATTCGCGCAATAGTATAGTGAAAATCACAAGTATAGTAGAAGAGAGGCTCAATTACTACTATTGCGCGAATGCGTTTCAATCACACTCTTTTACCGAGTCACACATTCAAGTTGAAACTATGCGATTCTCCAATATGTCCATGTAATCAGAACACAGACGCCACCCTGGACCACATATTATTCAATTGTCCTCTATATGCTCTGGCACAAAATACTCTTTTTAATAAACTTATCAGCAACAATATAGATCTACCTACAAATTCCAGGATTTTATTAGATTCAAAAAATTATAAAATATGGCAACACATACTAAATTTCATTAATAATAATTAATAATAATAAATTACAAAATAAAAATATAAACATTACACTAAGCACAAAGATCTTGGCTAATCGCCACAGATTAAATTAATAATGAACATAAATCGGAAGACAATTAATAGATTACGCCTGCGGGCGAAGTTTGAGGCCTAACGCTTGCGAAGGCCTTTAAGATTCGTCCAAGGGTGTAATCTGTCTTTCGATCAGAGGTACGTACAACGTTTTACGCACAACTTTTAAATATTCTTGTTAATTACGTACTCGTAATTAATTTTTGAAAACACGCAAAAATACAGGTGTGTGAAGTTAGCAGAACAAGGTGAAGCACTAACGAAACGATTTATATAAATAGTTAGTGCTTCATAGTGCTGTCAAATAATTTAACAGGAGTCGTCATGTATCTCCACAATAAGAATTCATCTTTTATTCTGCTAACTTCATAGCAGGAACTTAGAAATATAAATCATTGGAATTTGCATCATAGTTAGTGCTTTGTTAGTGCTTCTTAGTGCCTGTAATTTTTTTGAAGAAGTCACAATATGTCCACATTAATCGTTTAACTTTTATTTTGCTAACTACTAGCTGGAACTTTCAAAGATAAACAATTGAAATTATTATCATAGTTAGCGCTTCCTTAGTGTTTTAATTTTTCTTTGCAGGAGTCACCTTATCTTATCTCCTTAACCGTTCAACTTTTATTCTGTTAACTGTCTACTATAGCTGGAACTTTCAAATATAAACGATTGAAATCAATGTCATAGTGCGTCGTTATTGCTTCTTAGTGTTTTAAAATTTTCTTTACAGAAGTCGCCATATCTCCACATGTAACGTTCAACTTTTATATGACGGTACAACAATGTTCCTAAATATTTAAATTAGAGACTCGAACCGAACCGGAACAGGAACGAAAACCGGAATGAACCGCAGCTATTTTATCGAACCGCGAACCAAGCCGAACCGATACCAAATAATTTGGCAAACAACCGAAGCCGAACTGATGGTTATGAACCGGTTCGGTACGGTTTAAAGGAGTAATTGAAATTTAACGTTTTTTCATCAAAATGTTATTAAATTTGTATGAAAATTGTTGTACCTATTTTCTATTGTTCAGTCAAGTTTTCAATTTTTTGAGAAATTTATTAATATTTTAGTCCAAAACTAGAACGAATTTTTAAAATTAATTGCTTATTATTTAATAAATCATTGAATCGGGACTGGAACGAACCATTTTTTTTAAACCGGTAACCGGTTCATTTTAAGAAGAAATATGATAACCGGAACGAAATCGAACCCTCACAGTGAACCGTTATTTTGTGTGGTTCGAGTCCCGGATTTAAATCAATCTCATGAAAACATATCCAAACCATCTTCATTCCTCTACTGTCCACATATTCCCCATTTCCGGATCCCCACGTGCGGTCACAACGTCCTCGCGTCTTGCCGCAGCCGCCGCCGCTACTACAGGTGATCGCGACTTGGTCCCGTTAATTGATCCACCTGCCTGGACCCGGCTGCGTGTCTCACAGCCCCCCGTCCCCTTACACCCGTGCGTGAGGTGCGTGTGCAAAAACACCGGCCAACAACACAGCGCCGCCGAAATCGCTCAATGAAAATAGTAGCGGACAACGGAGATGGATGGAGAGTGGCTCGGTGTGGGACAGCGGCGGCGCGGAGGGATTTTGAGAGTGGAGTAAATTGTTAAAATAGATCAAGTTAATGAGGTTAAGATTCACGTTGGGCGCGAAACTCTAAATTCAAATAAAATGTATGGAGCTCTTTGTAATATTTTCACTTTATAATAATTTAACTTATTTTGCGTTTCTTAAGTACAATTTACCGTTTTTTACTAACTTTGAATATTACTCCCTGATTTATGTGCAGTAAAAGTACAAATATTACAAGGAATTAAAGAATTTTTAATTTAATTGATATTCAGTTATGACAACGTTTCGGTCATGATTATGAATATCTTCGGTCTGGTCAACTAAATGAGCCTAGCATAGATGTTGATATTTAAAATAGATACATATTTAGAAGTGATCACTTCTTGAATCAGTATTGATTCATAGAAGTGATCCTAGGGCCCGTAAATTTTTGAGTCCCCGGCCCGTTAATCGTAATTTTTAAAAATGTGTTTTCGATAAGTGTTATTTTACTTTCTACAAAGAAGTTTTTATATAAATGAATGACGTGTTCAATTCACGATTTTTTAGTTTTTTACCTTCCGCTTACCTGTAAAGGAAGGTATTGGAATCATGCTAAAAATCGGGTAGTGAGTTTTTAATGGATGAGCACGAATTAGGATCCTTACAATTCATTTTTGATAGTTTCACGATGATGTCTGTATGTATGTGTGTGTGTGTGTGTGTGTGTGTGTGTGTGTGTGTGTGTGTGTGTGTGTGTGTGTGTGTGTGTGTGTGTGTGTGTGTGTGTGTGTGTGTGTGTGTGTGTGTGTGTGTGTGTGTGTGTGTGTGTGTGTGTGTGTGTGTGTGTGTGTGTGTGTGTGTGTGTGTGTGTGTGTGTGTGTGTGTGTGTGTGTGTGTGTGTGTGTGTGTGTGTGTGTGTGTGTGTGTGTGTGTGTGTGTGTGTGTGTGTGTGTGTGTGTGTGTGTGTGTGTGTGTGTGTGTGTGTGTGTGTGTGTGTGTGTGTGTGTGTGTGTGTGTGTGTGTGTGTGTGTGTGTGTGTGTGTGTGTGTGTGTGTGTGTGTGTGTGTGTGTGTGTGTGTGTGTGTGTGTGTGTGTGTGTGTGTGTGTGTGTGTGTGTGTGTGTGTGTGTGTGTGTGTGTGTGTGTGTGTGTGTGTGTGTGTGTGTGTGTGTGTGTGTGTGTGTGTGTGTGTGTGTGTGTGTGTGTGTGTGTGTGTGTGTGTGTGTGTGTGTGTGTGTGTGTGTGTGTGTGTGTGTGTGTGTGTGTGTGTGTGTGTGTGTGTGTGTGTGTGTGTGTGTGTGTGTGTGTGTGTGTGTGTGTGTGTGTGTGTGTGTGTGTGTGTGTGTGTGTGTGTGTGTGTGTGTGTGTGTGTGTGTGTGTGTGTGTGTGTGTGTGTGTGTGTGTGTGTGTGTGTATGTGTGTGTGTGTGTGTATGTGTATGTGTATGTGTATGTGTATGTGTATGTGTATGTGTATGTGTATGTGTATGTGTATGTGTATGTGTATGTGTATGTGTATGTGTATGTGTATGTGTATGTGTATGTGTATGTGTATGTGTATGTGTATGTGTATGTGTATGTGTATGTGTATGTGTATGTGTATGTGTATGTGTATGTGTATGTGTATGTGTATGTGTATGTGTATGTGTATGTGTATGTGTATGTGTATGTGTATGTGTATGTGTATGTGTATGTGTATGTGTATGTGTATGTGTATGTGTATGTGTATGTGTATGTGTATGTGTATGTGTATGTGTATGTGTATGTGTATGTGTATGTGTATGTGTATGTGTATGTGTATGTGTATGTGTATGTGTATGTGTATGTGTATGTGTATGTGTATGTGTATGTGTATGTGTATGTGTATGTGTATGTGTATGTGTATGTGTATGTGTATGTGTATGTGTATGTGTATGTGTATGTGTATGTGTATGTGTATGTGTATGTGTATGTGTATGTGTATGTGTATGTGTATGTGTATGTGTATGTGTATGTGTATGTGTATGTGTATGTGTATGTGTATGTGTATGTGTATGTGTATGTGTATGTGTATGTGTATGTGTATGTGTATGTGTATGTGTATGTGTATGTGTATGTGTATGTGTATGTGTATGTGTATGTGTATGTGTATGTGTATGTGTATGTGTATGTGTATGTGTATGTGTATGTGTATGTGTATGTGTATGTGTATGTGTATGTGTATGTGTATGTGTATGTGTATGTGTATGTGTATGTGTATGTGTATGTGTATGTGTATGTGTATGTGTATGTGTATGTGTATGTGTATGTGTATGTGTATGTGTATGTGTATGTGTATGTGTATGTGTATGTGTATGTGTATGTGTATGTGTATGTGTATGTGTATGTGTATGTGTATGTGTATGTGTATGTGTATGTGTATGTGTATGTGTATGTGTATGTGTATGTGTATGTGTATGTGTATGTGTATGTGTATGTGTATGTGTATGTGTATGTGTATGTGTATGTGTATGTGTATGTGTATGTGTATGTGTATGTGTATGTGTATGTGTATGTGTATGTGTATGTGTATGTGTATGTGTATGTGTATGTGTATGTGTATGTGTATGTGTATGTGTATGTGTATGTGTATGTGTATGTGTATGTGTATGTGTATGTGTATGTGTATGTGTATGTGTATGTGTATGTGTATGTGTATGTGTATGTGTATGTGTATGTGTATGTGTATGTGTATGTGTATGTGTATGTGTATGTGTATGTGTATGTGTATGTGTATGTGTATGTGTATGTGTATGTGTATGTGTATGTGTATGTGTATGTGTATGTGTATGTGTATGTGTATGTGTATGTGTATGTGTATGTGTATGTGTATGTGTATGTGTATGTGTATGTGTATGTGTATGTGTATGTGTATGTGTATGTGTATGTGTATGTGTATGTGTATGTGTATGTGTATGTGTATGTGTATGTGTATGTGTATGTGTATGTGTATGTGTATGTGTATGTGTATGTGTATGTGTATGTGTATGTGTATGTGTATGTGTATGTGTATGTGTATGTGTATGTGTATGTGTATGTGTATGTGTATGTGTATGTGTATGTGTATGTGTATGTGTATGTGTATGTGTATGTGTATGTGTATGTGTATGTGTATGTGTATGTGTATGTGTATGTGTATGTGTATGTGTATGTGTATGTGTATGTGTATGTGTATGTGTATGTGTATGTGTATGTGTATGTGTATGTGTATGTGTATGTGTATGTGTATGTGTATGTGTATGTGTATGTGTATGTGTATGTGTATGTGTATGTGTATGTGTATGTGTATGTGTATGTGTATGTGTATGTGTATGTGTATGTGTATGTGTATGTGTATGTGTATGTGTATGTGTATGTGTATGTGTATGTGTATGTGTATGTGTATGTGTATGTGTATGTGTATGTGTATGTGTATGTGTATGTGTATGTGTATGTGTATGTGTATGTGTATGTGTATGTGTATGTGTATGTGTATGTGTATGTGTATGTGTATGTGTATGTGTATGTGTATGTGTATGTGTATGTGTATGTGTATGTGTATGTGTATGTGTATGTGTATGTGTATGTGTATGTGTATGTGTATGTGTATGTGTATGTGTATGTGTATGTGTATGTGTATGTGTATGTGTATGTGTATGTGTATGTGTATGTGTATGTGTATGTGTATGTGTATGTGTATGTGTATGTGTATGTGTATGTGTATGTGTATGTGTATGTGTATGTGTATGTGTATGTGTATGTGTATGTGTATGTGTATGTGTATGTGTATGTGTATGTGTATGTGTATGTGTATGTGTATGTGTATGTGTATGTGTATGTGTATGTGTATGTGTATGTGTATGTGTATGTGTATGTGTATGTGTATGTGTATGTGTATGTGTATGTGTATGTGTATGTGTATGTGTATGTGTATGTGTATGTGTATGTGTATGTGTATGTGTATGTGTATGTGTATGTGTATGTGTATGTGTATGTGTATGTGTATGTGTATGTGTATGTGTATGTGTATGTGTATGTGTATGTGTATGTGTATGTGTATGTGTATGTGTATGTGTATGTGTATGTGTATGTGTATGTGTATGTGTATGTGTATGTGTATGTGTATGTGTATGTGTATGTGTATGTGTATGTGTATGTGTATGTGTATGTGTATGTGTATGTGTATGTGTATGTGTATGTGTATGTGTATGTGTATGTGTATGTGTATGTGTATGTGTATGTGTATGTGTATGTGTATGTGTATGTGTATGTGTATGTGTATGTGTATGTGTATGTGTATGTGTATGTGTATGTGTATGTGTATGTGTATGTGTATGTGTATGTGTATGTGTATGTGTATGTGTATGTGTATGTGTATGTGTATGTGTATGTGTATGTGTATGTGTATGTGTATGTGTATGTGTATGTGTATGTGTATGTGTATGTGTATGTGTATGTGTATGTGTATGTGTATGTGTATGTGTATGTGTATGTGTATGTGTATGTGTATGTGTATGTGTATGTGTATGTGTATGTGTATGTGTATGTGTATGTGTATGTGTATGTGTATGTGTATGTGTATGTGTATGTGTATGTGTATGTGTATGTGTATGTGTATGTGTATGTGTATGTGTATGTGTATGTGTATGTGTATGTGTATGTGTATGTGTATGTGTATGTGTATGTGTATGTGTATGTGTATGTGTATGTGTATGTGTATGTGTATGTGTATGTGTATGTGTATGTGTATGTGTATGTGTATGTGTATGTGTATGTGTATGTGTATGTGTATGTGTATGTGTATGTGTATGTGTATGTGTATGTGTATGTGTATGTGTATGTGTATGTGTATGTGTATGTGTATGTGTATGTGTATGTGTATGTGTATGTGTATGTGTATGTGTATGTGTATGTGTATGTGTATGTGTATGTGTATGTGTATGTGTATGTGTATGTGTATGTGTATGTGTATGTGTATGTGTATGTGTATGTGTATGTGTATGTGTATGTGTATGTGTATGTGTATGTGTATGTGTATGTGTATGTGTATGTGTATGTGTATGTGTATGTGTATGTGTATGTGTATGTGTATGTGTATGTGTATGTGTATGTGTATGTGTATGTGTATGTGTATGTGTATGTGTATGTGTATGTGTATGTGTATGTGTATGTGTATGTGTATGTGTATGTGTATGTGTATGTGTATGTGTATGTGTATGTGTATGTGTATGTGTATGTGTATGTGTATGTGTATGTGTATGTGTATGTGTATGTGTATGTGTATGTGTATGTGTATGTGTATGTGTATGTGTATGTGTATGTGTATGTGTATGTGTATGTGTATGTGTATGTGTATGTGTATGTGTATGTGTATGTGTATGTGTATGTGTATGTGTATGTGTATGTGTATGTGTATGTGTATGTGTATGTGTATGTGTATGTGTATGTGTATGTGTATGTGTATGTGTATGTGTATGTGTATGTGTATGTGTATGTGTATGTGTATGTGTATGTGTATGTGTATGTGTATGTGTATGTGTATGTGTATGTGTATGTGTATGTGTATGTGTATGTGTATGTGTATGTGTATGTGTATGTGTATGTGTATGTGTATGT
>OX384040.1:18332500-18422500 GCA_947534325.1 Agonum fuliginosum
TCAGAATATCAATTAACTTAGACTCGATTTCTGAATGGATGTGGCTGATACCATTTAACATACGAAAACATTTTTCTTTTTCATGTTTTTACAACAAAATCTGATCATTATTTTGAGATTTATTCTGCACGTATCCTGAGAAAAAGAACACATAAGAAAGTGTTTTGTTGCGTGAGGCGAATTTTTAAAGATTTCTTCTTGGAACACGAAATATTATTTAGCGAGTGTGTGAGCTTCCAGCGATCTAAATTAGAGCACATAATGACAAGAAGAGAATATTATCATTGACTGAAATGGTCGAAAATTTGAGGGAGAAATTATTATTAACTTAATAAGGCTATACCAAAAATCGGGTAATTGAGTAACAGCAAATTAAGAAAATATGAACTTGAAATTGCAAAATAGTATATTAAGTATAGGTATTAAGAACGGTAAGGACAGTTTACCGATGAAAAACAAATTTATCTGATGACATCGGTATTTCCTCAACGTTCGTGATGCTTATCATTTTTTGCACGATCGGTCATTTTTTAGCATTTATTGGCTCTATTTCCAAGGTAGTAGGTTTTGTTTACAAATTAGAAGGCGGTAAGCAATCATAGAAGGCGGTAAGAGCTCATGAAGAAGGCAGCAAGCACTAAACAACAATAGAAACTAAGGCAACAGCATCAAATTGCAAACTAAACCTACATAACCAAAACTAAACATTAATTTCAAAATTTATTTTTATTGTAGCGATCGGTAGAAAATATTATAAGTATCACGGACGTCATATGCATTTTGTACCGGTTTCGGATAATATTATTAACATTATCCTCAACCAGTAAACCGCACATACCGCCCTTGATTCTTAATATAGGTACTATTTTTGCACGATTAGAGTAAGCAAAATTTATTTGAAAATACACAAATATTAGTTTCTTCATCAATAGTACAAACAAAATTTACTTACCTTTCAGTGAATAACTTACCGTTCTGTTTAGTCTATAGCAACCGGTAAGAACAACATACCGCCAGACATGGTGAATTGATAAAAAACAATAATCGTGCAAAAATAATACTTTTTAATCCAAATTGGTTGTACTATTGTTACTAATATATCCCACTTCGGACTCTAATGAAATTTGAGTAAAAGCGAATTCAGAGGATTTGTGTCACAAATATCTTCTTTTTCGCACGTATTGCATACTTCTTTTTCTTACATTTCTATATTTACTTAAATTTTTACTAACTGGTTCAGTCTCTCGACCGGCAGTGTGTGATTATTATTAAATTGTAAAAAATTAAATCGCACTCGGATGCTTCAAGCTGACCACTTGATCGTCTTTAAAAAAATTTAGTCCCAGTTTTCCGTTGCCGCTTTGAATTTCAAAAGTCGTCGTAAAGATTGAGATTCTGACTACACCAAGATGAATTTCTCGAAGAGGTTGGATTCCACTATAATTCTATTGGGATTGTAGTCCAGGCATTTTAGATAATGTTTTGGCAAATAGGGGAAAAAATGATAGACAGCTGAATTTTGGTATATACGCTCATAATGGCTTCTAGTTTCACATACTAAAAGTCCTAAACGATATCGCGTGTGCTTCCATTGCTACGACCTTGTAAAGACCTTGAGGATGAGATTTTTGCATATAACTCACGAACGGTGACACCAATTAAAAACTTTTTTTACGAAAATGTTGGTAATTTAATGTACTACAAAAAGGCCCTTACCAATTTTATCGTCAGTTTATTTATTTCCCTCAAAATCGGGAAAAGGCTAATCACCGTTTTGGAATCGTTGAGAGCCCGTGAATTAGACTTCCGATTTCAGAAAAATAGCTGCCATTTATGAATGGAATATACTATCGACTTCCGGTTTGCGGAATTCAATTCCTTGCATATTTTTCTATTAGACGTATATATTTTTTAACTTCATCAGGCTTTGGTTTAGCCGGAATTTTAAGTTATTTTAATTTTAGTATATTACTAATTTTTTCATTTATTATGTTTAATCGAGTGTTATTTCTGAACGAATAAAAATACTGACTTCCGGTTTTCGGCATTAGATTCCTTGAACATTTCTCTACATTATACTAAAAATGTTGAAACATCTTCGTTTAGCCGAAATCTAATGATATTCTTTAAGAGAACACATGGATATTATGGAATTTTTTTAAATTTTTTGTGTTTAAACAAGTGTAATTTCTGAACGAATAAAATATCAACTTCCGGTTTTCAGCATTCGATTCCTTGAACATTTCTCTATTAAATACATTATACCAAAAATGTTGAAACATCTTCGTTTAGCCGAAATCTAATGATTTTCTTTAAGAGAGCACAGGAAAATTATAAAAATATTTTTTATTTGTCATGTTTGAACAAGTGTAATTTCTGAACGAATAATAATACATACTTCCGGTTTTCAGCATTAGATTCTTTGAACATTTCTCTATTAAACACATTATACTAAAAATGTTGAAACATCTTCGTTTAGCCGAAATATAATGATATTCCGTAAGAAAGCACAGGAAAGTTATAGAAATATTTTATTCAATATAAAAAGTATAAATTTATTGAATAATAGTATATTATTTAACGAGCAAATAATGTAGGCTATAATTCAAGAGGATGAAAGTTTCTTCACGAGCCGAAGGCGAGTTAATAAATCATCCGAGTGAATTATAGCCATTATTATATATAGTCAAATACGATGTTATATCTACGACTTTTTAAATAAAGCAACATTTCTTATTTACAAATTTGTATTCATATTTACCTAACCTCAAACTTTGGTGTGAAGACAATTGACAATTCAACCGAGTAATTTAGAACTATTATGGGCTAGTCATACACAGCGTTTTACAAATTATTACTATTTATTTAATTATTTTTACTGTTTCTGCTTACAACGTCATAAAACGATAACTTAATGTAGTACTAATAATAATTGTAAAACAGGTATACTATAATGTGTTTAATAGAGAAATGTTCATAGAATCTAATGCTGAAAACCGGAAGTCTGTATGTTTATTCGTTCAGAAATTACACTTGTTCAAACATGACAAATAAAAAATATTTCTATAATTTTCCTGTGCTCTCTTAAAGAAAATCATTAGATTTCGGCTAAACGAAGATGTTTCAACATTTTTGGTATAATGTATTTAATAGAGAAATGTTCAAGGAATCGAATGCTGAAAACCGGAAGTTGATATTTTTATTCGTTCAGAAATTACACTTGTTTAAACACAAAAAATTTAAAAAAAATTCCATAATATCCATGTGTTCTCTTAAAGAATATCATTAGATTTCGGCTAAACGAAGATGTTTTAACATTTTTAGTATAATGTATAATGTAGAGAAATGTTCAAGGAATCTAATGCCGAAAACCGGAAGTCAGTATTTTTATTCGTTCAGAAATAACACTCGATTAAACATAATAAATGAAAAAATTAGTAATATACTAAAATTAAAATAACTTAAAATTCCGGCTAAACCAAAGCCTGATGAAGTTAAAAAATATATACGTCTAATAGAAAAATATGCAAGGAATTGAATGCCGCAAACCGGAAGTCGATAGTATATTCCATTCATAAATGGCAGCTATTTTTCTGAAATCGGAAGTCTAATTCACGGGCTCTCAACGATTCCAAAACGGTGATTAGCCTTTTCCCGATTTTGAGGGAAATAAATAAACTGACGATAAAATTGGTAAGGGCCTTTTTGTAGTACATTAAATTACCAACATTTTCGTAAAAAAAGTTTTTAATTGGTGTCACCGTTCGTGAGTTATATGCAAAAATCTCATCCTCAAGGTCTTTACAAGGTCGTAGCAATGGAAACACACGCGATATCGTTTAGGACTTTTAGTATGTTAAACTAAAAGCCATTATGAGCGTATATACCAAAATTCAGCTGTCTATCATTTTTTCCCCTATTTTTTTTATAATGCCTGGACTATTGGGAGTAAATTCTGAAAGGTTACCAACAAAATAAAATAAAATAAAAATGCATTTCAATTTGAACTGGTCACACAAGGATTCTTTGAGGATTCTATCCTATTTCTGAATTTTGAGAAAAAGAATGCTGGTGACTGAATCTTCCATAAGTCTGGGAAAAGAAGAATTTATATTTCATTGATATCTTCAAAATAGTAAATTTCTTTTACACCAATATTCGGAAGCATGAAAGAATCCTCAAAGAATCCTTGTGTGAACTGGGCTTAACATAATGTTATGTGCACAACGTCGTATTTAACGACAGATAATAATTAAGCTTAATATTTTTGTAATTATTATACGTTTTAAAAAAGAACAGTGAATGTCGAAAATGTGTAGAAATATAATTTAAAGCAACGTTGAATAAATTTTCATGGCGTTATCAATATAAAATAAGAAAACACGAAGTATACCTACAATGTGGAAAAAATTGTAGGCAACATGTTAGTGTCCAACTAACTTAGTGTTTCCTCCTCAAGAAAATATTATCTTCTACAACTACAGCCCTTGTTATCTATCTATTAATTTATTTTATGTGTTTTTCGGCGACGTTCCAGCGGTGTTATCATCGTGTCCAGCCAACTTTGTACAAAAAAATTTAAACTACGTAACACAGAAATAATGAGACATTTTACTAAATTTCTTTATCTTCGGTTCTGTAATTTCGAGCCGCCACTTGCATTTTTGTTGAAATTACTGCGAAAGTAGATCATTTTCAAAAATATTTAACTTTCATTATTTCTGCTAAAGGCTAATTGAAACTTGAGACATTTTCGCGAAAGAGTAACAAATGGAAGTTTTTCAACCATTGGTAATGTTACTGGGAACTGGGAATAAATATAAAATTACATGATGCGTATCGCAAAATTTTGAAAGACGATTTTTTACTATTAAAGTAACTGTAGTCTTATTATTAAATTATTGTTATTATAAAACTATTATATTACTGTAACGAATTATATAAAGTATATTATCCAACGAGAGTTTAAAAAAAATGCAGACGAGAACTATTATTATTACAATGAGTACCTAATTACCATTAAAATTCTAATAGAATACATAGTACTTTATCTACGACCATTGAATAATATATTCTTTATGTAGGTAACTGTAGTAAGATAAACCCCTCCATAAGACACTATTGTATTATGAATCGATAATTCAACACTATTGTATTTTGAATCCATAATTCAACACTACTGTATTTTAAATACATTATTCAACACTATTATTGTGACTGTCGTCACATCAAAATGTGAAGTTAGAAAGTTAGATTAATATTTTAATAAATGCAATATGTAAATAAATGTTTTATTTAAAAAGTCGTAGTTAAATCGTCGTATTTGACTCGAACATAATGGCTATAATTCACTCGGATAATGTATACACTCGCCTTCAGCTCGAGCATAAACTTTCATCCTCTTGAATTATAGCCTATATTATGTAAGTAATATACTAATATAATAAGTAATATACTAATATCTACGACTATTTTTTATTTGGTAAGGTAATTTTTTTATAAGCTTACGACATATTTAATTTTACTTTACTTAGCTACAGACTATTATTTCAAAAGTTTTCTTCCTTCTACCAATTCTTGTACAAAAATAATTTAGTACCGGTAGGCCCATTAAAAAGTGTGAAAAACAATTAAAAAACAAAACAAAACCTGTGAAACACTTCAAGGAAAACACGATTAATATTAATATATCAGATAATCAACCACCATCAATATTAAAACGTGGAGATAATTCCCGAATACCGGTTTGCAAACAAAAATTCACACGGAGCAAAGAATTTAGGATGGTGATGGTATTACTTTATCTTACGCACATAACAAGTTGTCTGTTTTATTTAAGAATAGCCACCACCAGTGACGTAGCCTTTGTATTGTCCCTTGAATTATAAAAAAATGGTTCTACTTTTGTTTTATTGTTCTAAAAAGTTTTACAATTGAATTAATCCATCCCAGAAAGGAAATAAATTTGTTATGAATTCATAACTGATCATTTTACAACACTAAATTGACATTAGAATAAGCGCTAACACAAAGAAAAAGTTAAGGCGTTTTTAAAGAAAATTAACGAAATGTTTAATATTAATCATGTATATTCTATATAAACATCAATATTGCTAAACTAATCTGCATGTTAAACAATCTAGAAAGATAAAAGTTGGTTATCTTAGTTTAGTTGTTAATTTACTTAGTTCCTACTTCTGGGTATAAACGGGTACCAGTGAAGTCTATACTACGTACTACGTACCTGGAAGGGAACCATAGACCACTACAAAGCGGCAGCAGTGAGACAAGTTAAGAGAGAAACAGATTTATGGCGTATAACATTTGGGTAGTATCTCTGTCACTGTCCAACTCATGTAGAACATGGACAAAATACTCCACACGTTTTTAAATACGTAGTAGAGTTCACTGACGGGTATATTAAGTACTTGTGTACCTACATTTATATTTTTAAACGAATCATCAATACTTATAATTATTCATTAGTTACGAACTTAGATACGTTCGATTCAACCAAAATAACATCGAAACCGTCCATAATATGCAAACGTCAAGTAATTGATAAAATTTTTGATTTGTTTTAACATCGCTGTCGTTGATGATACGATTAAGCTTTGAATATAACGCGAATATATGCCATTTAAGCCCCCTTGGATGTTCAAAGAGACTACATCCTCGGTTTTATAAATCGCATAATATTCTTGTTATATTAATAGATATAATATTAGTTTCTAATGCAATTTGTAATTTGTGCTGTATGAACCCGCATTGTATATTCTCTAATTGTTATGTTAGGTGTTATTCATAATTCAATAGGTCTGAATCAAATATGCATCCTGCAGTAAAGTACGAGTAGGTATCGTGTATGTGTTAAGAATTGCATTTCTTATTTTGTTACGGTTCTATATTCTAATTCATCAAATTGCAATGAATTTTATGCAAAATGAACTAATATTTCGTTATCGTTTCTCCAAAATTTATGCAGAAAGCATGTGCAAAATGAGCCATGTAAAAGTTTTAAAGTGTCGCTGACGTGGCACTGGTAGTTATAGAAACATTTTTTTTTTAAATCAAATTATGACATATAATAAGATTTTAACTATTATGGAATTAAAAACAGACTTCGTGTTACAGTTTTTTCACTTTTAAGCGCGCCCTTAACTCGAATATAATGTAGGTAGTTATTTTTAACTCAATAGAATACTACTTAGGTAATAATTACATTTGAAACATCTTTCATTTGAATTTAAATAGTTTAGTACACAATAAATTAAAAACTGATATCACTCTTAAATGCGGTCTCAGTCTCCGCCACTGTAACTCACATGGTCCACGCACCAGACGGCGCAACTATTACTACCCGTATGCAGTCTTCCACCCATAAAACAAATGAGTACTCTCATATTGAAAATCTACCCACCTGGATTGCTAATTAGAATCTGAGCCCGCATCTCGATATATCAAGATGGTTGGCTTGAATTTCGCTAACACAAGACATACGCACTCTTCAAACTTGAACTTTAGTGTTATACGCTCTATATTACTTGCAAACTTGTTTAAGGGCGCGCTTAAGGCGGGAATGTAGCTGTATATAAAAAGGAAAAACAGTGCTCTATATACGGTTTGTAAAATATTTAATCTAATACTAACGTAAGAACATTGGAATTTTTTTACGACAATATTTCATATTCATTCTACAGTGCGACGCATCGATTTTACCAAATTTTGCCATAGTAGTTTTAAAAAAATCTGACGTGGACACCACATGACTTCCTTGTACGCCTTGTTTGTTCATAATTTTCTTAATAACTAAAATGTAGAATAATATAAAAAATTCTTTAACTTATTATACTAGTATACTCACAAATATATTTTAGTCATTTTATTTAAACTGCAGAAGAAGATATAAACGATATTTTACTATTGTCACTGCTACTGTCACTGTCATGTCATAATCATTTAAATTTTACCTAGTAACAAATGTTAATCGATCATGGACTACAAGATACCGAAATATTAAATTATAAGTAGGTATATACTTTAATTATTCTTAAATGATAGAAGATACAGAAAAATTTATAAAATACCGATTGTAGATAATAATCACATAATCTTTCATTTAAAATAAAAAAAATTGCCTAAAATTAATTATTTATCAATTTTTTTTTTAAATTTACTACTTCCGGTTTGTAGATTGAAACCAAAAATAGGAGGTGCACAACTAGATGCTATAACAGTCTTAAATACAAAATTTCAGCTTTCTACGTCTGACCGTATTTGAGTTATGCGACACACATACGTCCGTACGTACGTACGTACGCACGTACGTACGCACGCACGCACGTACGTACGCACGCACGTACGTACAGACGTCACGACGAAACTAGTCATAATGGATTCAGAAAAGGTCAAAACGGATATTTCCGTCAAAATCTGAGAACCGAAATTTTTCGCGATTACAATACTTCCTTACTTCGTACAAGGAAGTAAAAATGCCGAATAAAGAGAAAAATACTACTTTTATACATGTTTAATTTAGGGCATTTTAAATACAAAATGTATTAAAATTCATGCGTTGCACTGTAGGTAAAATGTTAAACAGTATATAAATAATGCGTTTGATTATTTCTTTTTACTTCCTTGTACGGAGTAATAAGGAAGTATTGTAATCCCGAAAAATTTCGGTTTTCAGATTTTGATGGAAATATCCGTTTTGACCTTTTCTGAATCCATTATGACTAGTTTCGTCGTGACGTCTGTACGTATGTACGTACGTATGTATGTACGTACGGACGTATGTGTGTCGCATAACTCAAATACGGTTAGACGTAGAAAGCTGAAATTTTGTAATTAGGACTGTTATAGCATCTAGTTGTGCACCTCCTATTTTTGGTTTCAATCTATAAACCGGAAGTAGTACTTTTTAAAAATATTTTGATAAATAATTAATTTTAGACAATTTTTTTTATTTTAAATGAAAGATTATGTGATTATTATCTAGAATCGGTATTTTATAAATTTTTCTGTATCTTCTATCATTTAAGAATAATTAAAGTATATACTTATAATTTAGTATTTCGGTATCTTGTACTCCATGATCGTTTAACATTTGTTACTCCGTAAAATTTAAATGATTATGACATGACAGTGACAATAGTAAAATATGATTTATATCTTCTTCTGCAGTTTAAATAAAATGACTAAAATATATTTGTGAGTATACTAGTATAATAAGTTAAAATAATTTTTTATATTATTCTACATTTTAGTTATTAAGAAAAGTATAAACACACAAGGCGTACAAGTCATGTGGTGTCCACGTCAGATTTTTTCTTATAAATACAATATTTTACAAATACGATGCCACTTTTAGAGCGCGTTCGCTATTGTTGCCTTTATTCGACACACTAAATATGTATACATATATCTCTCCTTTTTCTCGACGAAATCGTAGACAGCTACATTCCGGCCTTAAGGTAGTAAATCCATGGGTAGTGGCTTATTTTGCACAATGCAGATGCTTTGTATCTAAATTTCGATGAACGATGTAACCTACAATGAATATTATGTTACACAATGAAAATATATACATTCCTAATTGCCTTATTCTAAATATTATGTCTGTAATAATTAATAGATCATTTTGCATAAAATTCATTGCAATTTGATGAATTTTGCTCTCTCTCCTTTCATTTCTACTGCAAATTATATATTTATTTTCAGGTATTCTTATTCAGCATAAAGCAATCTAGAAACTGGAATGACTCTATTGATATATTATTTATGCCTATTGCAGAAATTTATTCAGAATAAGTGTATAAAAATGACTGTCTGAAAACAATTTCGAGCGCGATTTTCATGCAAATTTCAGTAATTTAGAAAAATGAACTCTATAATCACTAATAATTATTGAATTGTAGAAAAAAAAATACATATATCTATCACGCCTTTTACCCAACTAGGATGTAGCAGCCTTACATATTTATACCGATAGATATACAGGGTAATTCACAAATTCGTGCATATATTTTAATGGCATACAGTGTTCAACTCACCTATCACGGAACTGAAAGAATTTTTTCAAAATTCGCAATTTTTTCAGGTTTTTAATCAAACAATTTTGGATCACTGTTTTCAAATGGAATTTCATAAATTTACTATTCTTGCCATTGCACAATTAATTAAAATTTTATTTTATTCCAATCAGAGTTTTTTTTTTAATTATGGCTTTCGGTACAAAGCCAATCAGCCAGCTCTTGTATTATGTGTAATGTGTATTATGACCTGGGATGACTTACCTATATATGTTGAGTTTGATGTCTTGAAAAAATTTAAACAATTCCTTCCAGGTTTGTTTGTGGCTCCCATTCAGAGTTAATCAGGTAGTACAATGAAAAATTCAATGGTTTCAAAAATGTGCTTCTTGAGAAAACTTCTTTATGTTGTGAATCACTCTGTATATGAACCTGAAAATTATTTTTAAAAATTTGCAATTTTCATTGTCAATATTCATTGTTAATACAAAAGAAATAAACATTGAAGACTAAAGCGGTTCCATTGATTAAAATTAGAAATAAGTGATTAAAATGTTCAAAACTCTTTGTGTAACTTTTTACTCCGTATGCTGTAACAACTTACCCCTAGACTGGAGAAGATTGTGACACCTGCCAAAGTTTGAAAAACACCAATTTTCATCTACTTATAATTATATTAGCCTCCAAATAAATATCATATTGTATAGCCAACAAGCTACTTTTTAAATCCTAGCAATCGTTTTATCCAATTCAACGTTATGATAAATTTTCTAAAAAATGTCACAATCAACCCCGGTCTCCCCTACTATATGCCAATAAAATAAATCACCCTGTATTATAACGTATGTGCGGTTATCAGCCGATAACTCATGGATACTCATGGCGTCATGTCATGGTTGTTACTCAAATCTCAAATACTAATATATTGCTTAAATGCACAAAAATCCTTAAAAAATTATAAATTTTTGACCGTGCATTTAGCAAATTCATACTCGTATGATAACGAAATTCGCCAGTGGTTCGTTTAGTAAACTTTTATTCTAAGTAGTAATTGCCATCGGTAAACACTCTATGTACTTATTTTCGTCCTATTTTGATTATTTTATTGTCAAATTAAAATAAGATCTTCTTGCAATTTGATGTAATTTTCGTTATATTAAAAAAAGAATAATATAGGTTTTCTTTAATTACTCTGCAGTTATACAGGGTGTTTCATGACTACGAGTACATACGTTAATGGTACAGGTATGTTGTTTGATATGCTGATTACGAATCTAAAAGAATTTTTTTAAATTCGAAAAATTAAGGGTTGTTTACCTAAAACATTTTTTGTAGTACTGCGCACTGGATTCGTTTTCCTATTAAATACAAACAATAGAAGTAAGTAATGAACATCTTAAATTACATAATACAGGGTTCGCCAGTGAAATGGAAATATTTGATGTGGGGCTTAAAGATCGTAGGGAGGTGGTGGGGCGGAAGATGGCCGACTCAACATTATCAGCGTGGTCTACCATTTAGTTTACAATGGATAATTGGACGGGTGAACAATTTTAAATTTTTTTTATTAATAATGTGAAGTACAAAAGTTGCAATTTAAATTATTTTCCGAATATTACGTTCAGCAAATGTTCTCCATTGAAATTGATGCAATCATGAAGTCGGGCCTGGAAGTTCAGCATGACCTCTCGCAGCATATTGATAGGTATTGCTGCAGTCTCGTGTTGAATACGTTGTTTGAGGGCTGGTATTGATAAAAGTGTTTGAAAGCGATCCACCCAGAACAATACCAGCCCTCAAACAACGTATTTAACACGAGACTGCAGCAATACCTATCAATATGCTGCGAGAGGTCATGCTGAACTTCTAGGCCCGACTTCATGAATGCATCAATTTCAATGGAGAACATTTGCTGGACGTAGTATTCGGAAAATAATTTAAATTGCTACTTTTGTACTTCACATTATTAATAAAAAAATATTTTTTTAAAATTAATTACATTTTGAAATCTTTCCATTTGACTGGCAACCCGCTGTTCACCCGTCCAATTATCCATTGTAAACTAAATGGTAGACCACGCTGATAATGTTGAGTTGGCTATTTTCCTCCTTACCACCTCCCTACGATCTCTAAGCCCCACATCAAATATTTCCATTTCACTGGCGAACCCTGTACTAGTAAAATAACAAACGAAATTTAATTATTTTTAATGAAACAATAATTACTCCACCCAGTGGCAGTGGCTACGAAAAATTTTTGACTGGGAAACATGGAAATTAATTTTGCGATTTTAAGAAAAATTCTTTTTAATTCATAATCAGCATATCAAACAACATATACCCTTAACGTATGTACCTGAAGTTATGAAATGTTTTATTTTATCGTTATTGCGAAGTCTCTTAATCTATGTATGCCATATGTGAATCAAATATTTTTTTCGCTTTTTGTAAAAAAGAATTGCTTCTCAGTTGAACCTACTGATCGAACGTTCGTTGTATTAATGATTAAATATTCGATGTCCCTTATCTTTTGTGATTATCTTCAATTTAATGCACTTGTTAAATTACTCAAGCATGCTCATTATCTGCCGCATGCAAATTTAAATGATTATTACTTTTAGTACAGAAAATAAACAAATATTTAATTGCTCTGATTTCGATATCCGCTATAGTCTGAATGCCAGAAGACCATTTTAATTAAATTTACATGATTGGAATCTGGGCATTCTTCCTTAATCGAAATAAATAAATATGTCTAGAAATTGTTTATCTATATAGATTTCTAACTCAAGCAACAAAAAGAAATTTGCAAATATATTTAATTAAACAATATTTAAATATTTTTGAGCTCTTTGAATTTTGACATTTTTATTCTAATTTTATAATTTTAACGAAGTAAATAGCTAAGTGAGACGTACGTTATACAGGATGGTTTTGCAGTTAATGTCATATATTTAAGACTAAGCGTAGTATGACATTATGTGTAGATTACGAAACAGAAAGGATTTTTTAAACCGCATAATTAATTTCCATGTTTTCCAGTCAACAAATTTTTGTTGCCACTGCCACTGGATGAAGTAATTATTGTTTTATTAAAAATAATTAAATTTTGTTTGATTATTTTACTAGTATTATGTAATTTAAGATGTTGATTACCTATTTCTATTGTTTGTGTTTAATAGGAAAACGAATCCAATGCAGTACTACAAAAATGCAGCAGGCAAATTATCCTTAATTTAAAAAAAATATTTGTTTCATAATCTACACATGTCATATACTACTTACCCTTAAATTTATGACATTAACTTCAAAACCGCCCTGTATATAAAAACACAAGTTCGATTCTAGTCAGATATACATTCCAGTTTAATTGCACAAAAATCTCAATTGTGGTTTACTCTCCACTATCAACCATATGAGTTTCTTTGGGTTTAAAAGGTTGGTAACCGCACGCACGATAAATTAAATACCTATTTATACCGATGAATCACAGTATGCAATGGTGCCACATCCAAATTAGATGGCGTGATAAATACACATCATCTTTATTAGACAGGTACTATCATGATTAATGTATACTATACTGATCACGAATCCATTTTTTTAATTCATAAAAAATACTAGATAAGTGACATGGACAACAAGATACTGAAGTTTCATACTATAAATTTTAAATAATACTTGAATTTAACATAATCTTTCATTTCAAATAAAAAATTGCGATAAATTAATTATCTATCAAAATATTTAAGAAAAGTACTATTCGGTTTGGGGATTCCTTCCAAAAATTAACTGGATTGTTAAGATTTATATTAAAACGTTATATATGAAATTTGGTTGTTAAATGTTTGTAACTTTGTGAATTATAGAGCCCGGAAAAAATGTTACATACGACCTAACGGACATATTATATACACACGGAAATACGCTATTTGTATTCTATGAATCCTAAAACGTGCTTATTCACTAAAAACCTACACTCGAAATTTTTGACAATACCTTTCTTATAGAATCTTAGGCGGGAGGTAAAAATTTATTTGTGATATGACTTTAATTTTTTTTTTCTGAAGTTAGAAAACATCTTAACTCCCAACATCCGGAATATTTAAAAAACTAAAATTAAAAGTTTAATTGTATCATCAACTGTTATTACCTTTTAATATGCAACATTTATTGATAATTATATACAACATAATACGTTAGTTACTTATAATACGTTAGATACTTATAATTCATTTGTTACGGACTTAATACGTTACTATTGGAGTAATAAGTATAGTCACTCGGATGTAAAGTTGAATAACTTGTTTAAAAATAATCCAAAAAATTTAAATAAAACTTTATACTAAGGTATGCACATTTCTACGTTATTGTATTGAATTTCAAATTTTTAAATGTATATGTGTAGAAATAACAAAAATTTATAGCAAAAATGAGCTATGATTTTGACACATTTTTATAAACTGTTAACTTTAATGACGTCTACTGTCAATATACATCATGCAAAAAATTCAAATTTTGGTATAGTATAGTTATAAGTTTTGTTAAGTTATTTGCTACTGTAATTTTTTTTAAATATTTATATTTTGTTTATAATAATAAAATAAGTGAACATGTAATATCTTTGTTACTGGCAATATTATAAGATTCCAATTCAGGTTACCGATGCCTTATATAATTATTATAAAAAACAAATTGTTAATCATTTTTATTTTAAACTTATTATATGATATATAATAATTGTTTTCTGAAAAAGTGATACCTCAGGATTCATAAATTTCAGAAAAAAAATTATTAAAATTCAAGTAATAATTTTTAAATAAAAATTATAAGCAAATCTTTTTTATAATTATATAAGGCATCGCTAACCTGAATTTGAATCTTATAAGATTACCAGTAACAAAGATATTATATGTTCACTTATTTTATTATTATAAACAAAATATAAATATCTAAAAAAAAAATTACAGTAGCAAATAACTTAACTAAGCTTATAACTATACTATACCAAAATTTGAATTTTTTTGCATGATGTATATTGACAGTAGACGTCATTAAAGTTAACAGTTTCTAAAAATGTGTCAAATCATAGCTCATTTTTGCTATAAATTTTTGTTATTTCTACACATATACATTTAAAAATTTGAAATTCTATACAATAATGTAGAAATGTGCATACTTTAATATAAAGTTTTATTTAAATATTTTGGATTATTTTTAAACAAGTTATTCAACTTTACATCCGAGTGACTATACTTATTACTCCGATAGTAGATACAACCATAATAACATCAAAACCTTCCATAATACGGTAATTGTCAATTAATTGATAGAGAAAATTGTTGATTTGTTTTAACATAGCTGTCTTTGATGATACGATTAAGCTTTGAATATATGCGATTTGATTTAAGCCCCCTTGGATGTTCATTGTTCAAAGAGACTCGGTTTCACCTCGTCGCTTAGCAACATCATCGGTATTATAAATCGCATAATATTCTTGTTATATTAATAGCTATAATACCTACAATACAAATAATTCTCAGATTAGTGCAATATTCTACAATTTGAAAATTTGATTTGAGTTCAAATTTTACGAAAACCAAAACCATCCTTCGTAAACAACAACCATAATCCGACCGTCACGTATAACTGCACTTTCAATTGTTGATCCAGTCCACATTTCTTTATAAACCTTGAATTCGGTTCACGTTCGATTAATAACCCATAAAAAATAATTTCTTTTGGCGGGGAAAGAGGCTTTCGGCTCGTGCGGGTAGCCAATCAGATGACGCGATTCGGGCACCTGCCCAGCTCGTGTACACACCGAAACCGCTTTTTTACTTTTCACTCGAGTAATTAATGATCTTCGCCGCTTCATGTATGCAAACCCTTAGGAAAAATGTCTTCCGACTCCAACGTGGGAAAAAATTCACCTCTTTAGTCTGAGAGTTTCAGAGTTTGGTTGAGTTCGACGTTGTTCTTGTTATGTAATGCGAGCGAGGGGTGTTAAGAGTTTATCGGTTTGTTTTGAGTGTTTGCATGCCCTAGTATATTTATTGCATTGTGAAACTTGTTTTATTTATCTGCTCACACAGTTCATGTTTTATTTATTAACTACGGATATTTTTATTTTGTTTCATAATCTCGTTCGATTTAATAAAAATCTTGTAGAATTATACTACACTACATTAGGTAGTATACGTAATACAAAAAATATACATCTAACAGATTCTACAATAGTTGAATGATAGAAATTACTTATGAAATTGTATTTTAATAACAAGATCACAAACAAGTGTCATAATAATGATAATGATTCAAATTAATTTTCTCCAAAGAAAATGCAAGTGCTAGGAACGTGTCATCAATATTTTTAAATGTCGCTTTTATATGTACAGGGAAACTAATTATTTCTATAAAAGAATATATTAAAGCATTAGATTCTTTAAAAAATATATTTTATATAGAAATACAGTAGGCGCTCGGTTATACACTGCTCAAAACAATTAAAGGGTCAAGATTTTTTTTATATAAAAATAATGGTTGCAAGATATCAGGAACACCTATATTAAGAATTTAAGTTGCCTTATGTATTGTTTAAGAATCTGAACTAGTTTGAACTGTTTGTCTTTTGTCCTTATTTATTCTTACTGTTATGAATAAAAAATCCGATGTGGCCAACACATAACCTCTCGCCATACTCTACTATTTTTATTTTTCTAATATAAGTATATATTATGTAGTAGTTATGCCCTGTTCACACGTTGCTACTTTGAAGACGCATACGTGCTACTGTAGCATGAAAAGAAATTCAAATCGGAACAATTACCGCAAAAAATCGCTATCTACGGGAATTCGGGAATTGTAGTTTTTATAATATTATTAAAATTTATTATGACCTTATACTAAATGACATTTCATATTTTCCATTTCAATTTGCCAAAAAGTCAAAAATTCATATGACATTAACACTCAAATATTTTATTTTTTGTTTCCATAGGTAGGCAGATAAATCAAAATTGTAACAAATTTGTAGAATTTTTAACTTCTTGTAATTGGAAAATGGTGCTAGATAGAAACAACGTTTTGAATACATATTGTAGATAGTAACATTTAGTATACAATGTTATTAAAAAAATTCCTATTAATTCATAAATTTTGAGAATATTCAAGAAAAACTCTTCAGATCTTCAAGAAACTACCACTTCCGGTTGCACGATCAACACCAAAATATAATCAGATCTAATCTAGGGTGTCAGAATATTGTATACCAAATTTCAAATTTGTTTATTCAGTGGTATTTGAGTTATCGTACCTCCAACATCCATCCTGACACACACACAGGCACACACACAGACACACACACAGACATCATCGCGAAATTATCAAAATCGTGTTCTAGGGACCTCAAAACGTGCTTATCCATTGGAAATTCACTATCGAAATTTTAGCATGATTACAATACCTCTCTTACAGATATGAGTGGCGAGAGGTAAAAATGAGCGAAACTGGAATGAAATTTACCCTATTTCGATATTTTGTTAAGCATTTACTAAAGTATAGCAGTTAAGTGTCAGTGAAATTTTATGAAATGGATCAAAACAAAGGCCTCAGAAGATATTTAACAGAAGTTCAGATGTCTGAAGCAATAACTTTGCTACAGAAGGACGAAAACAGCGATATGCAGCTCGACGTCTAGGAGTTACACAATCAGTTATCTGGATGGCATGGAAGAGACACTGGGAGACCGGGTTATAACTAGACGTAGTTTGCAAGTCCGAGGAAGAACAATAACTACCAATGAAGACTGATTTTTAAGATTCCAAGGCCTACTTAAGCGGTTCGCTACAGCTCGAGAGCTACAAAATGAGCTCTCTCGACCAAATGGTAAAAGAATTTTTGATCAGACCGCACGAAATAGGCTTTTTGAGGGACATGTATCTTCTAGAATTCCTGCTAAAATACCTTCATTAACCAGGAAGCATAAAAGAGCCCGAATTCTGTATGCACGGCAACATCGAATATAGCAACTGAGACACTCGAGTGCTGCACTTTTAACTGATGAATTAAAATTCAATTTACACAAGCTTGATGGACCTCTTCGAGTCTGAAGAAGAACAAATGAGCACTACATCCAACTCAATATGCTGCCACATGTACCTTTTGACGGAGGTTCAGTTATGGTCTGGGGTGGAATATCCATCAGAGTTAAAACCGAACTTGTCATCACTCAAAACGGCACTTTGACTGCACGGCGCTATGTAGATGATGTTCTAAATGTTCATGTACAACCGTTTGCTCTTTTAGCGCCGATGCATGATGTATATTGACAGTAGACGTCATTAAAGTTAACAGTTTCTAAAAATGTGTCAAATCATAGCTCATTTTTGCTATAAATTGTTGTTATTTCTACACATATACATTTAAAAATTTGAAATTGTATACAATAACGTAGAAATGTGCATACTTTAGTATAAAGTTTTATTTAAATTTTTTTGATTATTTTTAAACAAGTTATTCAACTTTACATCCGAGTGACTATACTTATTACTCCGATAGTAGTTAGGTAGTACCTATTTGTTTTTGCACTAACTTAGCACTCAAGCATTTTAGTAATGCCACATCGAACAAATCTCTACATTTTATTTATAAATTTAAAAGTAAAAATTTAAAAATCAATATCAATAAAGTCAAAATTTAATAAATCAAAATTTAAAAGACAAAATTAAAAATCAAAATTTAATGTCAAAATTTAAAATTCGAAATGTAATCAATCAAAATTTAAAAGTCGATATGTAATCAATCAAAATAAATACCTAGTCAAAATATAAAAGTAGAAATTTAATAAATCAAAATGTATAGGTAAGTCAAAATTTTAAAATAAAAATTTTATAAATGATTTATTTAAATAATTTTAAATTACTCACTGAACTCAATCGTTCCATGAATGTAAATTTCGTATATCGTAGATAAATAAAAAATCCAAATAGTACATCCAAACCACCTATGGCAACGACAAAATGTGTAAACATCTTTGTTTATACCTATCTATACTACTTGTGAAATATAGGTATATTTTAAAATTGGTACATAATTATTCCGTTACTTATATTTAATTTGTCATTTAAAATTACCTTACGGCAATGTAATAAAAAATTGAAGATAAAAAGATACATCTTTTGTCTTCCATTTGCAAGCTAACGGTAATTTTTATCCCAACAGAATGCAATTTATAATTATTTATGTTTGTTCCAAGTTTCAGAGATAATTCGGGCTCGATGTCGACCATAATGTAAGTCCAAATTTACTAATTTCTTCTTCTCTTAATATTTCGTCAGTGTATACTGGTATTTCGTATAGGTGCGTAAATTATAATAAACTAACTACTGCTGATCTCGAAAATGTTCGTTCGCTTTCCCAGGATCTCAGGGTAATTCAGAATTATTGGTTATTCAAATTACCCTTCAATAGCAGTCATAAAATCGCAATAAAAAATGTGTCCTTTAATTTAGAATCAATCTGCGATACAATGTATCATTTTAAATGAATAATGACGTAAAAATGATAAATTTGTAATTCATAAGCAAATTTAACGTCAATACGGATATGTAAAATGCTAAAATGATCCCTACCCAGCATTTTTCGATTAACATTCCATTTTCTGTTAATACCACACAAATAAACCGTGTACTTAAATCTCAAAACTTTCTGCTCTGTGGCAAATGTCGCCTTTAGCAACGGGCTAACTAAATGAAAACCAAATTTTATGAGCAGCGCTCATCATTCGAGCAACCGCAGGTGATATTTTCGAAACCTCTTTTTATTAAAAGACGTTTAAATGTGCTCCGTTTCCTTAAACATGGATATTTAACAGTACACGTTTAAACTGTTTCAAATTACGCGCGTTGAGAGCAGCGCCACGGGCGGCGAAATGCCGTAGTATTCCCAGTGATGGATGGAATGTAAGGTTATGGTTAACTCATATAAATTCAACCCTTAGGCGCGCTTGCTTAATAAAATAATTACGTTCTCAATTTGTTATGCAATTTGCGCGATGCTGCTCTGACTGCTGCTGTCAAATGAATGTGTACACAGTGAAATTGTGTTCATTTATTATTTGCTCTGTTGTGTAACCCTGGAATGCTGTACCAAGTGTTAAGGATGTTCGCTTATAATTGTACTTTAATTATTGTTATTAATGGCCGCTGTTCTTTTTAAGAAAAGTTTGTTTAAAGAGAATGCTGACCAATCTACTGCAGACTTCATTATGTTTTAAAACAAACAAAAACAAAAGAAGATATATTTTGCATCCTTCATTTTTTATGTACCTACTTATTTTACTTTTCAAAAAATGCCGATAAATCATGTTAGCTTTAGGATTTATACAGAATGTTCCATAACTTGAGGTACATAATTAGAATGGCATATTGTACTTAACAACTTAACATACTAATCACGGAAGATAATTGTATAGTAAAGGACAAGTTTTATAACAATTTTTTCTATTTGGTGTCTTTTTACCTCTCGCCTAGAGAGGTATAGGGATCGTGAAAAAATTCGATGTCGAGATTTTTGTCAATAAGCACGTTTTAGCACCTTTAGAACCTATTTTAACTATTTTCACGATGATGTCTGTGTGTCTGTGTGTGTGTGTGTATGTATGGAAGTCTGTATGTGCGCCTACTATAGTCTTTCGTTCTGATTCATTATCTCAAATTCTACTGAACATAAAATTCTAATATTTTGCAATATACATTTGTATATGTTAATGAAGAGCTGATAAGATTTTGGTAAAAATCTGCCAACCGGAAATGGTATTTTCTTGAAGCATTCTAACATTTTTTGCAAAAAGTATAGGAAATACTGCGATAGTTACAATTTGTCATGCGACATTTGAAAGAACAAATTACCTTTTACAATATTTATTTAACATCTTTTCTATATCTCTTACCAATAGAGGAAAATTATTTTTCAAAAATATGTAATTTTACCTACCACGATTTGTAAATCATAATATAGGAAAAAAATTTAAAAACAAAAATGAAAATGTCAATGTAACAGATGAACAGAGGTATACACAGTTTCTGAAATTTTGGTGGCACCAAGAAATGTATAAATATATTAATAACTGGGTTTGAAACTTAGTACCTAGGAGCTGAGATTTAATTAATATAAAACTGACTGAATTCCAGTAAGTTTTTATTCTTCCATTAAACGTATCCAGTCAAGAAGCATCATCGATTCATTATTAACTGGTTATAATGTAATAATAAAATAAAAATTGTATCCACAAAAAGCTAATTTGATTTCAATGTTAATCGGAATCGGTACGTTACTTGAAGAACTATAAAAAATATTACAAAAAGTAGCCTAACAAATACCAAATTCACATATTACAGTGTCAAGGCGGGAGGTTATGTGCTGGCCACAACAGATTTTTTTGACTTGCAAAGCAGTGGCACAAAAATTTTCACTACCCTTATTTTTGCGAATTTTGAAAAAAATCTCTTTTCTGTAATCAGTATATCAAATTATACAACCTATTCAAGTTACGTGCAGAGGTATAGAAACACCCTGTATTTTAATGGCATAATAGTCAACTAACTGAAATTTTTAATCAAACAATTTTCAGCGAATATTTTATGCCATTAAAATATATGCACGAAGTTGTGTGAATTATCCTGTAGAATCTAACAAAGGTAATATAATCAGTACCTACAATAAATTCGATGAGAATGATTATTACAAAATAAATCTTTAATTTTTATTGTCGAGATTTTATCAAGACCGAAAGGAAATATATTAATTAATGAATCGATAAATCAATTAATAAATATACGAATCCATCAACTCATCAACAAAAAATGTATTAATTAATCTAAATAATTAATTATACATAAAATTTATCTGATATCTGGCTCGTATTTTGAGCATCATCAGGTCCAGTTGCGAAATGAAATATTTTAATTCCAGTAATATATAACAGGCCAATAATTGACAGTTAATCATAAATTCGTTTCTTCATTTAAAAATTTGTTAATTAATTTTTAAATTGGATAGCAACTGCACACGAATTTATAAAACGATGCTACTTGAAATTAAATTATTTTCAATATCAATAAAGAATGTTTATATAAATTTTGAATTATTAATGAGTTATGTAAAAATTTCTCCAGTTCAAATTCGCTTTAAGATTGAGATCAGCGATGGGTCAGAAACCAAAGCGTTCAAAAGACGTACGGTTGATTCAGGTTGTTAATCTATTATCGTTTTTAGGTAAAATGTGACCAGACGTACAGACAATGCTTTCACATATGCATACTGCGTCTTTCCCGCGCTTTTTTGTTCTTGTCATTGTCATCGCACGCGTTTGAATACTAGACGGCTTGGACTGAAACATTCGACAATCAGATTTGTATGTCAAGATCTGGGAACCGAATTTCGAATTCGGAATTGCATACAATAAAAACGTACTCATCTGATAATGCGCATCAGATAGTATTTTATTTAAATTTTAATTCGAAATCAATCATATGAAGATTATTTACAAAATTTTGCTTTTCTTATTTGTGTTTAGCTTTGCGTGCGCTTTGAAATGTTGAAATAGCTACCCAAGCAATTATTAAAAGTGTTACTGATTCCTTGATACCTAGCTACTAAGTCAGCGCCTATAATTATATTAACGAATAAAAAAATTTCGGGTTAAGTTTTAGGGAGCACTATTCGCAAATATTTTATAAATTTATTACATCCTTCCGACACTATAATTACATGGAAAATAAAAATAAATCAATCTAATTTTAATTAATGATCAAGTAGCAAATGTAAGTGTAGTTATGATTTATTTTTTGTTCGCACGTGAAAGCGAAAACTGTAACAGCTAAAAATACTATATTATTATCTCTTTAATTGTGGGGTCCTCTCAAAATTACCTACTCGAAAAATAGTACTTAGTCCCTGATTCGGAACATTATTTTATGTTATACACAATAGATAAAATTGTTAAATTGTACTTTATAAATGCAAGAATACTGGTGTTTATAATAAAAATAGTGGTTCACATTTTTAAATTCATCAAAAATGGCAAAACCACACCGCAAAGTATAAATAAAAATTCATCGCACACTCTCGCACACATATGCAAGTAAACACCTTTCGGTTTACAATAATTGGGACAGATGTTCTGACTACAGATGGAAAGAGTTATATACTGTCCAAGGGTGTCTGTCTGTAGAAGGGCAAAGGGTGTTTACACCCACGCAAACACCGGTTGATTAACCAATCAGAACACACGAACACAGGAATACTGATAGGGTTTTTAAGTTGCGTATATGAACAGTTGTGAAATTGAAGGGTTTTATGGAATTCTGATTGTAAATAACTTTGAATGTGGCGTGAGTTGTAAAATAATATTACATTTCCGGTGCGTAAATATGTTATAAATACTGCAATTTTGCCAATTTTGTTTTTCGCCTATAACTGTTTGAATTATTACATGTTTGTAATTTGTACGTTCTACAGGGTGTTCATTTTAAGTGGCGCACCATTGCTAACTCGAGAACTATAAGAGCTACGAAGTTGGTTAAATTAGCAAACAATTTCTATTTTATAGGACTACTTTCATGAACGAAACAAAAAAATTTAGACCAGTGGTTCTCAAACTACGGGGTGCAACTTTCTTATTTCAAATAGGGACCTAATTGTTAGTTAGTGTTATGGCAGAAAAAAATTGAATATTTTGTTTCATATTAATTGTTAGTGAAAAAGATTCTAGTATACTACACTGATCAATCAGACCAAATAAGGCCGAAACACATCTCCGTAGTTTCCGCCACTTTACACCCTACTGAGTGCTTAGTACCCTGAACTCATACACTCAGTAGCAGTCCTGATCTCCTGATTAAAATCAAAGAACCTTTTTCATTACCAATTAACAATTAATATGAAACAAATATTCAATTGTTTTCTTCCATAGCACTCTTGTAACAATAAGATTTTAATTAAATTATCATAATTTTCAATAGCGTTTTTCTCATGTTTTTGTTGTCAGGGTATGAAACTAATATCTCGTTGAATTCAGAAAAAAATACTGAATCGAATAAGGGAATAAAAAAATAGGTCCCCATTTGAAATAAGAAAGTTGAACCCCGTAGTTTGAGAACCACTGGTCCAAAAAAAATTTGTTTCGTTCATTAAAGTAGTCATATAAAATAGAAATTGTTTGCTAATTTAACAAACTTCGTAGCTCTTATACTTCTCGAGATAGCAATGGTGCCCCACTTAAAATGAACACCCTGTATATTTTTTCTCTTTTCAACGATATAAAACACAAGTACATTGAAATTAAAATTAAGGCAGAAATTACATAATTATTATTTTTTAAATTGTTTTTATCAAAAAAGACTACGAATATCGCTAAAATAATTATAATTATTATTATAACACATTGGATTCCTCGAATTATAATCAGAATAATTCGCTAATGTGAAAAAATTAATAATTTTCACCCAAACAAATGGCAAGTAAATAACCATTGTTTCGATTTTGGACCTGAATTTTGAACGCTCATATCTCAGAAACCAAAAAAGATTTTTAAGTGCGGTTTGCGCCATTCTTCGTAGTTTAGTTATATTTAGTATAATTTGATACCTAATTATTTGATCAATATTCGTGGTCTCCCTTAAGGCATTTTCACTGGAAAACTGAACCATCTACGGTCTTGTAGGTGTAAAGGGCGAGGTAGCTAGTGGGTGGCCTAACTTTACCCCCACTATAACTATGCATGTCTGCAAGGTAGCACTGCTGACACGAGATAGACGATGGTTAGCAGGCTGGTGGGACTCTTAAGCCGCGTACTGACTTGAGCACTTTTGCGCGCACGAACGGTTTGCGCGCAAGAATGCTCTAGTCAGTACGTAGGTTTTGTCTGTGCGCGCACAGTCTAAGCACGCACGAACGTTATCCGTCGCTTGTCGGTACATCAAAGAATTTTTGCGCGTATGCTTGCTCAGTGTGGACGTGTATATGGCAGCTAAGAGTTTACGCGCACGTACGTAGCAACTGACAGCAGAGAGAAAAGATTTAAGTTACAAGAAATTGCAATGGAGTGGTCAAATGGTATGGCTCTGCAGTTAATTGATGATTATTAAAAATTCCCAATATTATGGGATCCTAAATATTTAGATCCACTGTTTTTTTGAAATTTTAAGTCACATAATAAGTTGTTACCGCCATATTTTTCTCTGCTTTTATATAGTTGAGTAACCTACCATCGTTTTGATTTTTTCTTCTTTTTTTCTATTCTGCAATGCATGCTGTTGCCCTCTCAGACATTTTTGGACGAATGGCTGGAGCACTAATTTGCGCGCACGTAATAGTTATTTATGTTAAGCCGCGTACTGACTTGAGCACTTTTGCGCGCACGAACGGTTTGCGCGCAAGAATGCTCTAGTTAGTACGTAAGTTTTGTCTGTGCGCGCACAGTCCAAGCACGCACGAACGCTATCCGTCGCTTGTCGGTACATCAAAGAATTTTTGCGCGTATGCTTGCTCAGTGTGGACGTGCATTTGGTAGCTAAAAGTTTACGCGCACGTACGTAGCAACTCACAGCAGAGGGAAAATATTTAAGTTACAAGAAATTGCAATGGATTGGTGAAACGGTATGGCTCTGCAGTTAATTGACGATTATGAAAAATTCCCAATATTATGGGATCCTAAATATTTAGATCCACTGTTTTCTTGAAATTTTAAGTCACATAATAAGTTGTTACCGCCATATTTTTCTCTGCTTTTATATAGTTGAGTAACCAACCATCGTTTTGATTTTTTCTTCTTTTTTTCTATTCTGCAATGCATGCTGTTGCCGTCTCAGACATTTTTGGACGAATGGCTGGAGCACTAATTTGCGCGCACGTAAAGAATTTTTATTAAAAGCCATAAGTCTGTACGCGCAAACGTTCGTGCGCGCAAATCGTACGTGCGCGCAAAAGTGCTCAAGTCAGTACTAATAAGTATAGGTAGGGGAATCCCCAGCATATTTATCGCCATAGTGCGTAATGATGCATATTTCAGAACTCCTTGCTGATTAAAACATTGTTTTTTTTGTGTTTAAAACATGTTTTTTTTAAATCAGTAAAAAACACGTTTTAAACAAAAAAACAGTTTTAAACAAAAAAAACAGTTTTTTTTGTTTAAAATTACAAAAAACATGTTTTTTGCCAACCCTGGTTTTGAATAATGGAAATTCTAAAAAACCATCAAAATTCGTTGTTTACTAATAACTCTTTTGTCGATTGGTGTATTTATTTTTTTTTAAATTCACAATATCTACTATAGTATCTAAATAAAATAGCGGTACATCGCTATTTTTTCAAGAAACATCCCACATTTTAAATTTTTTAAAAATCAAATTTTGGATTTTCATATTTTTCGCAAATTTTGAAAATTTAAAAATGTACCGTTGTTAAACACAATATTATAGAGAATTTTTGTAAATAAATTTTTTCTCTAAAATTTACCTAAATCAACTACGAACGCCTCCAAAACGTTTCCAAATCAAAACATCTCAAATAACTGAAAATATGTACAATTATTATGTAACCCCAATAAGAAAATCTACATAAATCCGTTTTCTTAAAGCATTAAATAAGGTATATTAAATAAACAATGCGAATAGTATTTTGGAGTTTGAGTAATAGGTAGGTAATTATAATATTTTTGAAAATTTGAATGCTTTTTACTGATATAGTTGAAAATACGAAAAAATACAATAAGCATTTTGATATGCGACACGAAAAATAATTTGGTTTAAATCAAAAAAATCTATTTTTTTCACACCCTGCATCTAACAAAATTTTACGTACAAGTAGATAACAATAAAAATACTGTTGATTACGTAATTATGGCTTTACTTCACCTTCACGCTTCACATAAGACAGGCGTTCGTAGTTTACTAATAACTTGATTTAGGTAAATTTTAGAGAAAAAATTTATTTACAAAAATTCTTTATTATATTTTGCTTAACAGCGGTGCATTTTTAATTTTTCAAAATTTTCGAAAAAAATTAAAATCCAAAATTTGAATATTTTTTTTATTTAAAATGAGGGAGGTTTTTTGAAAAAATAGCGATGTACCGCTGTTGAGATACTATAGTAGATAATGTGTAATTTTTTTGAAAAAAATATTCCAACTAACAAAAGAGTTAGTGGTAAACTACGATTTTTCATAGTTTTTAAGACTTTCCAATCATTATTGGCTTAGAAGTTATAAACAAAAAAGTAATATTTACTTCTTAAAGTAGCCCCGGTTTACGGTACATTGCTATTTTTTCAAGAAACGTCCCTCATTTTAAATTTTAAAAATAATAAAATTTTGGATTTTAATTTTTTTCGAAAATTTTGAAAAATTAAAAATGTACCGCTGTTAAGCACAATATAATAAAGATTTTATAAATACGAATTTTGGTAACAGTATACTAGAGCTCATGCCAAATAGAAATGGGAATGAGATTCGATGCGCAGAAGACGCATTTGCGTTTGCTCCACCCTCCTTACTTGAACGGAACGGGCCAATGCTATTTCTTTGTACGCTGCTGGTGTGAGACAGTAGATGCGCGAGGAATGATTGACATTCCCATTTCTATTTGGCATGAGCTCTAGCTGTATGTATTGTATTTTTTTTTTTCGATTTTGCGGACGTGTTTTGAATAATGGAAAGTCTAAAAAACCATCAAAATTCGTAGTTTACCAATAACTCTTTTGTCGATTAGAATAATTTTTTCAAAAAAAATTATATATTATCTACTTTAGTATCTCAACAGCGGTACATCGCTATTTTTTCAAGAAACGTCCCTCATTTTAAATTTAAAAATAATTAAATTTTGGATTTTTATTTTTTTAGAAAATTTTTAAAAATTAAAATGTAAGTACCGTTGTTACCAAAATGTACTCGTATGTATTGTCTTTTTTCGGGGCTACTTTAAGAAGTAAATATTACTTTTTTGTTTATAACTTCTAAGCCAATAATGATTTTGACATGAACTTAAGGCTCTGGTATAGCTACTATAAAAGTGTCGTTCGTACTTTACTAATAACTTAATTCAGGTGCACTTTAGAGAAAAAATTTGTTTACAAAAAATGTCTATAATTTTATACTTAACATCGGATTGATTCAAAAATTTCAAAATTCTCAAAAAAAACTAATTTCAAAATTTGATTTTTTTTTAAATTAGAAATTGGGAATAGTTTTTGAAAAAATATTGACAATCCGATGTTAAGATACTAATGTAGATTATGTGTAATTTTTTTGAAAAAGATATTTCAATCGTAGCATGAGTTATTAGTAAAGTACGATTTTTGATGTTTTTCTAGACTTTCCATTATTCAAAACAAGTGCGAAAAGTCAGAAAAGACAATACATATATTTAGTATACTGTAACCAAAATTTGGTTCATAAAGCACTCGAAATGCACGAGTAATTAATTTAATAAGGAACTACTAACGCTAACTATACTAGCACCTTAAGGAATTAGAAAGAGCTTAGTTAGCTGAGTACGAATATATACCAAAACAATTTTTTTTCAATTCCTTCATTGAAATTGTTTATTGTTTGTATCGAATCAAAGTTATATTCAAAATGGGGCTACTTTGAGACCCCATAATTTTTTGTACCATATTAAAGTAGCCCCAAAATAGAACCCAAATAAAAAAATTAAAAAAATTGTTTCATAGTTTTTGAGTTACTAATAATTTTACATTGTGGGGTAACTTTGATACTTTGATTTAAATGTAAATATACATTTATTATATATTATTATACATACAAAATGAGTGTAACAAAATAGGCACTCAGTTCCTAAGTAATAATTATCACATGTAATATTACTTAACAAAAAATATAAAAATATATAATTCTGAGTATTTATGAGTAGGAAAATAATACTAGATATATCATTTTTTTTTTTTAAAACAGGTACATTTTCTTTAAACATACATCTTTGGCGGCGGGAATTTTTGTTAATTATATCTGGAGTATGAAAGTGCTCCAAAATATCACATTTTTATAACAATCGTCTTCATTTAGTTTAAAAACTCTATTAACTGTATCAAGCGATTTCAGTCCTACTGTTTCAAGTTCATCAGACGATATAATTTTCTTAACGATTGCAGCATATTTGTACATCTTTTTCGTTTCTGATAAAACTTTTACTATTACATACGAATTAACCGCAATATCTGGAATAACACTATCATTATTTCCTGTAGTTTCAACCAGATTTATAGAAACATCATTCTCCGAAATCGAAGGGGAATTATTATTGCTCTTTGAATCTTCTGATAATGATATTTCAGTACTAGATAATTCTGAACTGCTACTACAAGTGAAAAATAACACAATGAATGTAAATCAAAGTAACCCCAAAAAATGATCAAAGTTGCCCCACATCATAAATCATTAAATAAAACTATAACCAATATTCATTTTCAAGTGCTTTTCAGGTTATATACTCATAAAGGATCAAATAATGCAAAAACACTTTCATCAAACTTGTATTGACATGAAGCAACTCTGTGCACTTAAAAGTATAACGCTATAGTTTTTCATGCAATTGATACCCTTATTTTTAATAATTAATAATTGGAAACCTATAAGACTTACATTTATGTTGTTAAACCAAAAAGAGAATTTAATGTTAGTGCTATCATCTATGTTATAAAGAAAATCATTATCGAACGCAACAGTGTTGCACACAGAAAATAAATAACTTTCCCGGGAAAAATCAAAGTTGCCCCGCGAAATCAAAGTAGCCCCGGTTTACGGTATCGCTGTTGAGATACTATAGTAGATAATGTGTAATTTTTTTGAAAAAATATTTCAATCGACGAAAGAGTTATTGGTAAACTACGAATTTTGATTGTTTTTTAGACTTTCCATTATTCAAAACAAGTCCGGAAAATCGAAAAAGACAATACATACAGTTAGTATACTGTTACCAAAATTTGATACACTGCAATTATTGCAGTATAAGGTTTTATTTTAAATTAATTAATATTTCAGAAAAATTAGTTCATTTCGAAAATTTTAAAATTAATATGATCATATTAACAAAAAATGTTCTTATTAGATATTTTCTAAAGTAATCCTACGAGTTAGCAGAGAAGTTAAAATTTTTAAAAATTCGCAGGTAAACATGCTGATGAATATCTGAACGTTGAAAGTTGAATCTGAGTATTCCAGCTAGCTAGCGAAACAAACAAGGCGTGGAGCGGGGAGGAGTGTTTAGATTTCCATGTTTACCGCGTGTCGGCGCCACTTCCCTATGCGGTAATTCGACGTTTGTAAAGGTTCACGAGAAGTCGGATTTTTAGTCTAATACTAAAAATTGTGTAATTTTTTCTTAAACAATTGGAAGATAAAAGTATTAATTTTGGCGCTACAGAACGATAGTTCTAAAAATTTATATTTATTCACATTTTACAACGCGGTAAAAATTACTATTTTTTCGAGTTTTGTTATAGTCATATTGTTGTTATAAATAAATAATATTACAAAATTACGCTGTAGCGCCAATCTTTAAACCTTTGTTAACAAGATGAATGCTTTTTCAAATCAAGTTCATAAATATGGATATAAAAAGTAAACTCGCAATGCTGTGCAAAGCACTGTATTTCATAACTCGAAAGAACCCTTAATAGAAACAGTTATAAAATATATTATTGTGTTAATTCTGCCTTCATTTTAATTTCAATGCACTTGTGTTTTATAACGTTGAAAAGAGAAAAAAAATCTCTATTAAGACGAGTCATAGCCTACTATGAGCTTCATATGAAAATTGAAACTTAGTTTGAATTTCTCGAAATCTGTACAAGATAAATTTTTTTTTAGAACTGCTGTGAATTCCTCATTAAAAACTGCCTATAGAACGTGCAAATTAGAAACTTGTAATAATTCAAACAAACGAGTTATAGGTGAAAAACGAAATTGGCAAAATTTACATTTTTGCATATATCTAGCCACCTATGCATATTTATGGGAAAACAAAAACATTTCTAAAATGGTCCCTTAAAGGGACAACTTTTGTCTTATTTAACCAACTTCGTAACTCTTATGGTTCTCGAGATCCCCATGCATAATCAGTTTCATAGGACACTCTGTATATATATATATATATATATATATATATATATATATATATATATATATATATATATATATATATATATATATATATATATACTCGAGGAAAATAAAAACGCACCACTTGAAAATGCACCAAAAATGACAAAATTTCAAAGTGCGATATCTCGGCTGCATTTCGACGAAATTAAATGAATCTTCGAGTTCTGAAAACGTTGAAGTCTTATCTTTAATGTGATGATAGCTAATGTTTAAAAAAAATCCACTCCACCCCCTCCCGCCCCTCTAAGAAAAACGAATGTATCTGATGTCCAAAAAAGTCCAACTTTGGCAACTTGGACTGACAAAAAAATTGTGGACTTTTCCTGCAAGGTCCGCAACTAATTACGACGATTTTGCGCGAAGTTATGAATTTTTGAAAAAAAAGCGCCTTTTTCAGGTTTTTGGCCATAACTTGGCGAATTTTGCAAGAAAATCAATAAAATTTAGATTTCCGAGAACGTTGAAGGTTTCTCTATTCGGCCCTGTAAATTAATCTGCCGCCAAACCCGATCCACCCCCTGCCACCCCCGGATAAAAAAACATGTTTTTTACTGAAAAATGTTCAACTGTAGCAACTTGTAGCGTGAGTAAAAAAAATCGTGGACCTTATTGCCCAACAGGACAATAAAGTTCAATCTTTTTCCTTCAATTTTCTCAAAATTTCAAGTACGTGCGATAATTTGGCACGAAGTTATGAATTTTTGAAAAAAATTGGTATTTTTTGTGCTTTTTGCCCATAATTTGTCCGATTTCGCACTAAATTCGTTTATTTCTTAAAACATCTAAAAAATAAAGGTGTTTAAAGAAATTAAAATTTTAAAGTCACTTTTAAATAATTGGTAATGAAATTCAGAAACCTCAAAAAGGCACTTTTTTTTCAAAAATTCATAACTTCGCGCCAAATCATCGTAGGTCCTTGAAATTTTGTGGACCTTGAAGGAAAAAGTCTGATCTTTAATGTGATGATATCCAATATGACTAAAAATCGGCGTCCGCTTATTTAGTCAAATAGTTTTGTCAAAACGTAGTTTGACCAAAAATAATTAAGCCAAACTGTATTTTAGTCAAACTGTAATTTGTTCAACTAGAATTTTGTCAAACCGTAAATATGCCAACCCGTAATGGGACCGTTAGCGCAATATTTCTCCCGGTAGGTTCGCTAGAGAGCTAATTTCTTTTAACCTTCAAATGACTTAGAAACGTCAAACCTGTGTATAATATGCTGCGTATGAAACGAATCAACGAAAGTCAAAATGCGCGAATGCTGTATTGTACATTGCAATGGCAAAAGTAATTCGCGATTTAAAATCCCTAACGACCATAGGAGACAAATTTGGATAAATTCCATTGGAGAAAATAACTTAATATTTAAAAAAATGCTGTCTACAATTGAATTATGTATTAAAATAACTATTATACAAATTAAATTTCAAGTAACCTTTCTATTAATTCTGTTTTCGTCCCGATGTTTTGGCACCTCTTTGAAACAATATACATTTTTTAACTCTTCGATTTTCCAACTTTGATAATATGGCATGGTTATAATAATTGTAGTATTGTCACAGGTATTGTTGTATAAAGTTCAACAGAGAAGACATAATTACACGCAGTAACATTATACGTACGTCTTCTTATTTTTACTTAAGTATGTATCGTGTAATACGTACTTGGGAAACTAGCTCCCTGCTGCCACCTATGCTAAGCTTTGCGCTAACGGTCCCATTTGGCCAAACTGTATTCTAGACAAACTGTAATTTCACATTCCGTATTTTAAACAAACTGCAACTTCGACTAATATTATTTTGTCAAATCATTTTCAGGTCAACCGTAATTTAGCCAAAACGCAACTATACCTAACTGGAATAATCCAAAACGGAATTTATTCAAACCGTATTTTTGTCAAATCGCAGTTATGCATAACCGTAATCTTGCCAAACGCATTTTACTCAAATCGTAATCTTCCCAACTGTATGTTGTAGCAGAACAGGAGTGAAATAGGGGGTAGGATGAAAAAAAGGAAGGAAAGGATAGGGATAACCAGTCGTGGTCGAATTGGGAAGGGATGAATTAGGGAGCGGAATTATAATCATGACATAACGAAAACTAAAGAGCACTTTGCTTAAAAATATATTTAATAAAACACAAAAACTCCGATTAAACACGAATATAAATAAATTTTAAACTTATACAACTTATCGTTTCAACTGAACTTATATATGAATTTACAACTAAAATATACTTAAAATTACGCTCAAAAGCGTAATGTCCGTAGCAACGGGCTACATCTTGGACTTATCTCGAGCTCGGCTGACGAAGAACTATCCGCAGACGCCCAAAATCATGGGAACGTCTCGCCTACAGGGTACAGGGGGATGCAGATGACCTCTGAACTTTTGTATCTAAAAATAACTAAAGATAACAAAAATACAAAGCGTAGCATATGGAAGTCATCTTGCTACAATGTCTGTATATAGAGTTAGCCAAGATTACGATTTGACTAAAATTACGGTTGGCACGACAAAAATACGTGTTGGATAAATTCCGTGTTGAATTATTCCAGTTAGGTATAGTTGCGTTTTGGCTAAATTACGGTTTAACTGAAAACGATTTGACAAAATAATATTAGTCGAAGTTGCGGTTTGGTCAAATTACGGAATGAGAAATTACAGTTTGTCTAGAATACAGTTTGGCCAAATTACGGGTTGGCATATTTACGGTTTGACAAAATTCCAGTTGAACAAATTACAGTTTGACTAAAATACAGTTTGGCTTAATTATTTTTGGTCAAACTACGTTTTGACAAAACTATATTTGTCCAAATTGTGTGCTCCCCAAAAATCCACTCCACCCCTTCCCACCCCCCTTAGCAGATAAAAAATGTACCTGATGTCCAAAAAGGTCCAACTTTGGCAGCTCGTACGCAGTGCCAAAAAAATCGTGGACCTTATTGGCCAACAGGGTATTAAAGATCAGACTTTTTCCTTCAAGGTCCGCAGAATTTCAAGGACCTACGATGATTTGGCGCGAAGTTATGAATTTTTGAAAAAAAAGTGCCATTTGAGGTTGGCATATTTACGGTTTGACAAAATTCTAGTTGAACAAATTACAGTTTGACTAAAATACAGTTTGGCTTAATTATTTTTGGTCAAACTACGTTTTGACAAAACTATATTTGACTAAATAAGCGGACGCCGATTTTTAGTCATATTGGATATCATCACATTAAAGATCAGACTTTTTCCTTCAAGGTCCACAAAATTTCAAGGACCTACGATGATTTGGCGCGAAGTTATGAATTTTTGAAAAAAAAGTGCCTTTTTGAGGTTTCTGAATTTCATTACCAATTATTTAAAAGTGACTTTAAAATTTTTATTTCTTTAAACACCTTTATTTTTTAGATGTTTTAAGAAATAAACGAATTTGGTGTGAAATCGGCCAAATTATGGGCAAAAAGCACAAAAATACCAATTTTTTTCAAAAATTCATAACTTCGTGCCAAAATATCGCACGTACTTGAAATTTTGAAGGAAAAAGATTGAACTTTATTGTCCTGTTGGGCAATAAGGTCCACGATTTTTTTTACTCACGCTACAAGTTGAAAATTTTTCAGTAAAAAACATGTTTTTTTATCCGGGGGTGGCAGGGAGTGGATCGGGTTTGGCGGCAGATTAATTTACAGGGAAATTTAGAGAAACCTTCAACGTTCTCGGAAATCCAAAATTTATTGATTTTCTTGCAAAATTCGCCAAGTTATGGCCAAAAACCTGAAAAAGGCGCTTTTTTTTCAAAAATTCATAACTTCGCGCCAAATCGTCGTAATTAGTTGAAATTTTGCGGACCTTGCAGGAAAAGTCTGATCTTTATTACCCTGTTGGCCAATAAGGTCCACGATTTTTTTGTCAGTCCGTATGAGTTGCCAAAGTTGGACTTTTTTGGACATCAGATACATTCGTTTTTCTTAGAGGGGTGGGAGAAAGTGGAGTGGATTTTTTTTAACATTGGCTATCATCACATTAAAGATAAGACTTCAACGTTTTCAGAACTCGAAGATTCATTCAATTTCGTCGAAATGCAGCCGAGATATCGCACTTTGAAATTTTGTCATTTTTGGTGCATTTTCAAGTGGTGCGTTTTTATTTTCCTCGAGTGTATATATATATATATATATATATATATATATATATATATATATATATATATATATATATATATATATATTGTTTCGATTGTTTGTCTTATTTTTTATACAGGAGTGGAATAATCATAAGTAATATAATAAAAGCCATAAATTTATCGGTAAAATTTACGAATAGTTGTTGCGTAGAAACGGACAAACGAGTGTCAAAATTGACATATTTAAATCACGACAGCGAAGCTGGAGTGATTTAAGAGTCAATTTTGACCCGAGTTGTCGTTTCTACGCAGGAATTATGAGTAAATTTTACCAATTAAATTTATGACTTGAATTATATTTGCTTGATTATTTCACGAACGATAATTATTATTTTATTTTTGAAGTTTGCAACATTAAAAACATTTAATAAACAAAATGTAACCATGGTTACCCTACTGTGGTTTTATCAAATTTTATCGCTGAAAAACTGACCTCTTCGAAAAAGTTATGCATTCTTATTGGCCAGAAATGACGTGTGTAAAATAATCGTAGATAAAATATTAATCTCATATTACAATTCTGCAGTATTTATAACATATTTTGTAAAATTCAGTATGGAATTGTTTTACTTTTCCAAACTCAAATGAGTTTGTACAAGTACAATTTTTCCTAACTAGAATGGAAAAATAAAACAAAAGACAAACAATGTACAATAGCTATTTTTTATATATATTTACAACAATATTTGTACAATTTTCAAATAAGCAATCAGACACATTTGAATCAGAACTCTTTACATTAACAATATTTTGTTTTTGTATTATATCTGATACATTTTGCAATGAATCAGTAGTTTTGTCACAACACTGTTGATTTTCTCCTAATATTTTTGAGGATATTTGTAATTTATTTTCAACGGAATTTTCAATGTAAGATTCAGCAACGCTAGAAGATTTCCAATTTCCATGACGCTTAAGAACTGTAATATCAGCTCCAGCGTCTGCAAGTAATGTTGCAGACGTTCTCCGGAAGCAATGTCCAGTGTAGGTTGAATAATTTCGTATTTTCAAAAATTCCGCAATTTTTTTTGGTATTCCAGCAATAGTATTGATACCCACCGCCTGTCTTGTACATTTTCCATTACGAATTACGATAACCAATAAAAAACCTTGTGGTTTCAATTGGTGTGGGCCGAAGGGCGTAATACATCCTAAATAGTTTTAATAGATCCACACCGTCAAAATTTCCACTTGATATTGCAAATTCTCTTCTCACATTAGTTTTCGTGTTGGGAATTTCAATGAGAAAATATGATTGCATGTCTTTAATGTTTTTTGTATCAAGAAATGTGAGTTCTTCACGTCTACAAGCACCACTAATTCCTACGATCAACACCACCTAAAAATGGAAGAAAAAATAACTGTATATATGAAATGTCAAATTTTATTTTTTTTCAAAAATTTTTCTACCTCTTTTTTTGTAAAAACGCTAGATTTCTTTATAATCTGGCCAACTGACTTCCTTTTAATGAACGCTATCAAACTTGAATAATTTTTAATCTCAATCTTCTTGTTGACATTTAATGTAGCTCGTAACATCGAATAAACACTCCATAATGTAGAACCTTTCAAAATTCTTGACTTCTGTTCAAAGTATGCTAATAATACTTCTTCATTAACATCTTGAACCCTTTTTTCCAAACACCAGTTCTCGAACTCTATATACGCCTTTTTGTATTTTTCTTTTGATTTCTCGGGTAACAATGAATTACGTGCCAATTCCGCACACTCATGAATATCAGAAGATACTGGTACATCATCTAATTCAAACATTTTTAGGAAATGGAACCAACGAAACACTTCACGCATTGACAAATTTTACTTTGTTTACTTTTGTTTTCCATAACAAACAAAAATATGTTACTGCATCAAAACCCTTATCAAAACTAACTTTGATTTGAGTATTTGACATAAAAATATGAAAACAAATATATTCAATTAAAATAATAAGGAACTATTACTGAATTTTACAAAATCTTGTGTACAACTCGTCAGGAAAAGTGTTTTTCCGCATTCACGACGTGTTTTTGATCTCGACTTCGTCTCGATCAAAAATCTCATGTCTAGAATGCGGAAAAATTTCACTTTTCCAAACTCGTTGTACAAATAGCTATTCTGTTTTCATAAAAATTAAGTCTAGCATTCTTAAAATTTACCTCCTATGGACACTATTATATTTTGAGTTTTATAGATACATATATTTAATATTAAATTATATTATGATTTATAGATTTTTACCGCCATCTAGAAATAAAATAATGGTAGTTGAGAAATAAATAAATTTTTGATTGTACACAACTTTTTATTAACATGCTGCTTACATAAAACTGCTAGATAAAAACTATTTTGTGTAAAATGTTTGTATGAGCTAATAAGCCTAATTTTTATTTGGTTCCACTATATTTACTTGTAAATTATTATTACTATTACTATTAGGTACTTTAAGAATAGAAGGGCGTCGTACACTATTTTTTCCAGATATACTGTCAATTGTTTCATCTACATGCAGCATTTTTAAAATTTTTTTAATGTTAGCGGGATGCTGTCCTTGACAATTTTTAATACATTTCAGGTACTTGTACGTCCAAGAAATATAATTATCAGGAATGGTTTTGATATCAGCGGCTAGTAACATCACAGTACTTATAGTCACGCTCAGCATATTGATACTGTCTTGTTTGGTATCTTCCAATTTTTTTTCTTCCTCTTTTTTGGTTTTGTCAGCTTTTGGTGCCCGTGGGCCTGAAGGAGATTTCTTAGATTTTTTACCTCCTTTCCCTTTTTTATTTCCCTTTGGTGTTCCTGGTGTTTTGGTTTTTTTTGGTATTTTCGACTTTTTAGTTGCTTTACCAGGTTGGCTATTCTGGCTTTTTTCGCTGCTTTCCTTGCTAGCAACAGCAGAAGTTGAATCAGATGCGGGATGAACTTGGGAAAGGCCTGCCCCAATTGATTCTTTACTCAAAGCCGAAACAAGACATGGTCCATCTTTTCCACAAGGTACTGAACTAACAACCAAAAATTCGTTGATCAAATTTGTTGCCAAAGCTTCGTCATTTTTATTACCTCTGTTCAAATCAATCGGTGTAACTGGTTTTCTAGAACAACAGTTTGGCGTATTACACATTTGTTCATAGTACTCATCGTCACAACCATCACAATCAAAAACCGAAGTATCATCATTCAATTGAGGTAACATTTGCGTCCGAGGAAACGTAGGTGGTTGGATCCCTGGAGGTGGTATCCAAGTATCAGTGCCATAAAATATAGTTTGTGCACGTTGCATCGTCGGAGGATAATAACCACTTTGCTCGAAATAATTTTCGTAATACTGCATGGGATACTCCCTATAATAAGGTTCTCGAATTGGCGGTTGTTGACCATTAAAAGGACCATTTTCATTACGATTACGATAATAATCATTCACCATATTGTAATTTCTGGCACGATTTAGACCAGGCGAACCACCATAATAGTTCATCTCGGTTCTAGGACTGGCTCTGTTACTACGATCTGAAGGACAATTTCGAATAGATGATGGAGGGTTAGTATCGAAAAATGGATCTGATACGCTAGGGCCATTTTGAATAGGTGATGAAGGGATATCAGAATGGAAAAATGAGTCTGATACGCTCGGGCTATTTCGAATACATGATGGAGGGATATCAGAATGAAAAAATGAGTCTGATACGCTAGAACCATTTCGAATAGATGATGGAGGGTAATCAGTACCGAAAAATGAATCTGGTCTTCTGCATCGAGGGGGAGTATTAGTATTACAAGGAATTGCTGGTTCTAGGGTATCGAATGCATCGAAATATTCGTTTGGCGGTAGATTTGGGCATCGATGTTGACTTTGTCGAAATCTAAAAATATTTAAGTAGGTGTCAATATCTTGGAGTATGATTTTATTTTATTTTTTACCTGTTATCCATTTTGTGGGAATTTAAATTTATTGATTGGGTAATACTAGTAATTTTGACATTATGACTCAAAAATGAAAATTTTGATTTTTGAAATTTAGTAAAATAATAGAACTCAGTGCGCCATCTATAAAACAGTGACTGACATAATTGACAAATGTGCTAAGTATCTTTATTAATAAGAAAATAAAAAAATAATTATCATTTTTACAAATTATGTTATTGTAGCATTTGCAACTATTTATATAATTTTTATTTAAATAGTTTTTAACGGAATGTGTGTTAGTGCTCTGTATTACCGACTCTGCGTCACGCAACTGTCAAACGTCGGTATGTGGTCGGTATAGCCATCTGTAAATGAGTGACTGATGTATCGGACGTAAATGTGCTGAATATGTTTATTAATTCTAAAATAAAACTATCATTATCATTTCTATAAATTATGATATTGTAGCTTTTTCTATTAAAAAAATTAAATCATGAATTTAATAGTTTAAAACGGAATGTGTACCAAAGCTCTACTTTACCGACTGCGTCACGGAACGTAACTGTCAAACGTGGGTTTGAAAAACGAATATGAAAAATGTTTACAAAAACTCGTTTACCACATTACTATTTTGGAGATGATAATGTTAAACAAGATGATAAGTTAAGTAAGTACTTACTGAATATTATTTGTAAGGATTTATTGAAACAATATGAATTCTGACAGCTGGCAATGTTTTAGACAGAAATAATGACAGTATTTGTTCAATTGTTGAAGATGTCTGCGCAAGTGAACCAAATCTTTCTCGAATTCCATCACCAGCAAGTAGTTTAGCATCAACAAAAAAACTAGAGTGGGATAGTGGTGCTGACATAGGCTATAGCAACGCGTACAATTCCTTTAAAAAATCGCGCAGAAGCAAATCATTTCCATCATTAATGGATTTATCAATATCACAAATAAACAAATCAGAAGAAGGACAGGGTGACGAGATATCAATAGAAAACAAAGTGGCAGATGACGTAAATAAAGAAATTTCAAGTACAAATTCGAAATCTACAAATCTATCAAAACTTCTTGAAACAAATAAGAAAAGCAATTTTCAACATTCCACACCGTACGGTTCAAAAATGGTTAGTAGAAATTCAATAAGTAGTTTAAAAAAAAGTCTTGCAACATGTCAAACAGAAAGTGCAAATAAAAACAAAGATGAATGTTTGCAAACTACTATGGTGAAGAATTACTCAAGAAGTGTTCAAACTGACGTCATATCATTAAACGATGATCAGAAAGTTAATAAATCAATACAAACTGATACAATCAAATCACACAGTTCTTCCTCAGGTAATTCTCTGTCAAAAAGTAGCAGTTTTCAATATATTTCTTGTGCGAATACAGAACGTCTAAGCTCTGTGGAAACTAAACTCACTCAAAAAGTTGAATCTAAAGAATCATCAAGTAAATCGTCAAGATCATCTCAAACTAAAAGTAAATCAGAATCATCTAACTCAAGTAAACCTTCAACTGTAGAATCAATCAGTTTAAACACAAGCCCGTTGGCAAAAATAATTGCTACTCAACAATCTAATGATTTAATAACTGATATTGATAGAAGTTTAACTATATTACAAAGCTTTATTCAGTCGAAAAATTATACACCAGACACCAAAAAATTCTACGCTAGAAAAATAGTAGACAAAATTATAGCCAACAAGTATTCAGATGATTCTAGTTCTACTAGTTTATCAACAAACAAATCTAGTGAACAGCCAATAGAACCAAATATTTTATTAAAAATAGCTAATAGTAAAGATGTAAATAATTCTGGTAGTGAAGAAACTGTTACACCAAAGACAAGTAGCCGTGGAATACAGTGTGACCCAGTTCAGAAAAATGTAGGGACAGAAACTTCTGATAAAAACAAAAAACTTATTAAAAAATTAGAAGAAATGATTACTAAAAATGAAAAGATGGCTGAAAAATCCAAAGATAAAAACAAATCAGAAATAAATTTAGCAGATAAGAATTGGAAAGAGGCAGAAACTTTATCAGAAAAATTATTCGAAGCTCGAAGGAAATCTATACCGTCATCTGAAGGAAGTATTAACACTGCTACAGGAGCAAAAGATATAGACAAATCCAATAAAGGCGATTATATAGTTCAACATTCAAAAAAAGAAAGAAAACGACAATTATCTTGGATTAATAATGAAATATCATATCTTCACAGACTCAAAGAACTGCTTCAAAAACATGATATAAGCACAAATTCGTCACCAGATTTGGAAATAAAAAATATATCACATTCGCGAAACCACTCCGAAAAATGTGATTCAATAATAGTAAATAAAAGTACATTGTCTGATGTAGAAAACAAATTTTATCAAGAATTTGGTTCTTGTTCTTCGAGCGCATCTGAAAAACAAGAAACATTAAAAAAGCTGTCCAAACTATTAACCAATGACCAAATTAAATATTTAATTGACAATGAAGCTAAAATAGAACACCAATCTTGCAAGGATTGCAAATCGAAAAAAATTAGTGACAATAAAACATCAAAAACAGAGTGTAAAACTTATGATTCTCCGTCTCAAGCCTCAAAGTCTGAATTTAAAACTAATGTTTGTCCATCTCAAGCTACAAAAACCGATTGTTTATCTCATGAAGAAAAATATAATAGTTTTCATTCGCATAGTTATAAATTTTACGATAATTTAATTAATTCTAATGTAACACAAGCAGTTTGCCCGACAGAACAACAAACTAAAATGTTTTCTCTAAAATCTGATGCTGGCACCCAGTGTACTTTAAAAAAGAAAAAACGTCAACCTCCAGTTCCTACTGATGATAGTACGCGCTCAACAGACTACTCATATGATAGCAATAAGGTTGAAGTGTTTTATAAAAACACTTCTAAGTTTAATCAATCTGATTCTCAAAGTACTGAATACGGAAATTCGGTGTCTTATTTTCATTACAAACAGCCACACTCTTCGAATAAAGGAAAAGAAAATTATTTTTATCGCCAAAGAAAACCAACTAAATACCGACCACAATATGCAAAACCAATCGCATATTTCTTAAAATTTGAAGAAGAAAATTTGAGTGATTTTTATCAAGATACTTTAAAAAAAAGTCCACTAGAAAGCGTAACAGTTAAAGTACCTAAATTAACTAAATCTGATCCGCAACGTAAACCAAACCCACTAGTATTTAGAAAACCAAATATACCGGAAGAACCAGTACCGACAGAAGAGCAAAATAAAAATGAATGCAATGAAAATAATACCAGAAAACCTATAGATACTGTGTCGTATACAATACCGACATTTTCTACTATTGCACATAAAACAACGGACACTAACGTAGAATCGGATCCACCAGCATTTAGAAAACCAAAGGGGCAGACAAAACCAAAACCAGTACCGATAGAAAAGCAAAATAAAAATGAGTGCAATGAAAAAAATACCAAAAAACCAATAGATACTATGACGTATACAGTACCATCTAATACCACTACTGCACATAAAACAACGGACACTAACGTAGAATCGGATCCACCAGTATTTAGAAAACCAAAGTCGCCGATAAAGCCAAAACCAGTACCGACAATAGAACAAAATAAAAATGAACGCATTAAAAATAATGCCAGACTATCAATAGAAACAGTAACTTATGGAATACCAAAATCTTCTACTAGCGCACATAAAACAATGACCACTAACATGGAATCGGATCAAAAAACATTAAAAGTAATAAATATTTTTTACTATATTTAAGACATTATACACTGCTCAAAACAATTAAAGGGTCAATTTTTTAATAACTTTTTCTCAAACGTAGAATTTATATGTAAATTTATTTACAGATACCTTAAACCTTAATTAAAACAATTTTATTAAATTTCAATTAATACGTAACACTGAACTGAAGCAGTCAGAACGTAAAAACTGCGAAAAATGAAATGGAAAAATTGAACATTTAGCAAATTTTTATTAGATTTATTTCTTATTTAGAACTTTAATAACGTGTATTACCCCCGTTAGCATTTTTAAATGTAGCTTGGCAGAGATGTGGCATGCTGCGGATTAGTCTGCGTTTTTTTCTTCTGGAATCTGTTGCTATTCCTCTACTAGAGCATCTCCCAGTCCCCGCGTATTGTCAAATGCGGGTTAATTCGACTTTCCTGATATCTTGCGAACATTATTTTTATATATAAAAATATTGACCCTTTAATTGTTTCGAGCAGTGTCTAATGATTGTAATATTTTCAGGATTATTTATTAACAAACAAACCGGATTATGTGAAAATTGCAGATTGGCGAAGAAGTATTATTTTAGATCAAATAGATCAGAATCAGAACAGAAGTATTTCAATAATTAAATTACTACAAATTTAATTCTTATTAAATGAATTAATTTTATAGGATCAAGAAGCATTTTTACTTGCGCAGAAATGATTCACCAAACAAATAAAAAGTTTAATCAACTACCTGAAGTACAACATAAAAAACATATGCTTAATGTCAAGAACCAGAGAAGGCATCATAGATGTATGGCCCATGTATTTAGCAAAGTAAGTTTATTAACTCAATGTTTTTTATTAATTTTTCTGAAAATCGCATGGCACAAATAACAGCGAATGGATGAATTGATTACAATAATAGTAACCATGGTTAAATAAAAATTTTCTCGGAAATTTTTTACTAGTAACTTGAGTAACTTAACTGAAATTAATAAGCGGAAAATTTTCCGGCATCTGTCACTTTGACATTAAATTGAAAATTGGTTAAATTGTTATTTTGAGTATAAATAAGCAATAAATAAGATAAATAATACATAAAAATAGAGCGGCGGTGTCATTGCGATTTTCTTACCGAATATGCATATATTTCCCTATGTTCGCATTTCACCTCCACCAACCTGTATATATATATACAGGGTGTCTGTTTATAAATGAACCAGCATTTATCTCGCTTATTTGTTGATTTAGCGTTTTTTGTCAAATACATGATTTATACAGTATCATGTGTAGGAAATGATAGCGGATGTGAATCCTTGGTATCACTTCCGGTTTTTGAGGAAGTCATAGCAACTTTCAAATTTCAAATGGAACATTGTATTTTTTATTACGAATTTGAAAAGTACATTAAATTTGCTTTACGGTGGTATAAAAAAGTCATATGTTGTATTATTAAAATATTAAATTAAGGGCAGTTAAATTATGCACCTATGAACGCTGAAATAAGTATGCCTTGCCGCGAAACAAAAACAATAGTTGAAAGCAGTTTTTAAGACAATTACATTTATATTATAGATTTATAAACTACATTCAAAGGTGCATTAAACTACATAAATAATAATTTGTATTACTTCCTGTTTAGCCGAAAGTGACATAAATTTCCTTATTTTAAATGGAACAGCCCGTATATTTTCAAAGATTTTGCTTCTACATAAAATTCTGAATACAACCATGTATAATAAGCTACTTTTCGTTGTAGATTTCTAACTAAAATAATAATTAAAATATTACAGAAACAAATAGAATCATTCATAGTTAGCTATGAAATAAATGATAGAAAACAGATTTTATAATACTAAAAATGTCAGTTTATTAACAAATATTAATTAACGTTACAAGTCCGGGAATTCATATTTAACAGTACGAGTGAGACGTTTGAAGACGAGGCGACGAAGGAGCCGAGTCTTGAAACTCGAAACGAGTATTGTTAAAAGAATTCACGGACGAATGTCGTTATGTATTTTATTTCATCCTGTGTCAAATTCCGTTTTAAAGAAACAGTAATATTAATTTCAAAATAATTTACCTAATGCTCCAAATCTAGTAACATTTTCGAAACATAATTAACAACTGCAATTTGGCGATTGTTTAATTGTTATTGCGTTGATTAATTTCTATACCAACACTTTACCGGACAAAGGCCGTTATTTGCGTTTTCCCGGACTCAAACTGTTGACGTAAAGTATTTGAATTTGACACAGGATGAAATAAAATAAATAATTTAATAAGGAATTGCAATTCAATTATATTATTTATAGTAAATTTTCAAAGTGGCCTCCATTTTCTGGAATACATAGTAAAACTCTTCGTATAATAATTTCATTATCATTTATTTCATAGCTAACTATAATAGGAATGATTCGATTTGTTTCTGTAAGATTTGAATTATTATTTTACTAATCTACAACGAAAAAGTACTTTATTATACATGGTTGTATTCAGAATTTTATGTAGAATCAAAATCTTAAAAAATATACGGGGTGTTCCATTTAAAATAAGGAAGTTGATGTCACTTCCGACTAAACAGGAAGTAATAAAAATTCATTATTTATGTAGTTTAATGTGCCTTTGAATGTAGTTTATAAACCTATAATATAAATGTAATTGACTTAAAAATGCAATTTTTTGGGGGGGTGCGCCTGTTTCAGGAAACGCCCAGTGTATATATATATACAGGGTGAGTCATCGAAATGCCCGTCGTCGATATCTCCCTTGTCGTTAAAAATACAGCATAAATTTTTTAATAGAATTTTTCGTCTACTCAAGGAGCATAACTTAAAATTATTTTCACATATACAGGGTGTTGCATAACGACTTGGCAATAATTGTTCTTCGTTTTTTAAATGAAACACCCTTTATATTTTTATATATTTTGAATTGTATTTTATTTACCTATACGAAAATATAAGTTTCATTTTAGTTTTCCGCGGCGTTGCCAAGTTATTCAATTTTTTCTCTAAAAAAAGCCGAATACACGTATTGTTTTATAAAGGCGTACTGAAGTTATTTTAATAGTAAAAATTAAGAATTTTATTTTCTGTACAGCTGTAACTATACTCTTTGTTCTGACATAACTTGTTTTAAATGTTATTATACAGGGTGTTCAATACAGAGAATCAAATTTACTCAATTTCAAATGGCTATAACTCGTATTTTTCAAATGGAACACCCTATATTTTATTACTCTGTTGTGTGTATTTTTGCATCTTCTTATGTTATAAAGGGTGTCCTATGCCTAAAAACATTAATTTAATTAATTTCGAAATTAATGTTTTTAGGCATACGACATCCTTTATAACATAAGTAGATGCAAAAATACACACAGCAGAATAATAAAATATATGGTGTTCCATTTGAAAATCACGAGTTATAGCCATTTGAAATTGAGTAAATTTGATTCTCTGTATTGAACACCCTGTATAATAACTTTTAAAAAAAGTTATGTCAGAACAAAGAGTATAGTTACAGCTGTACAGAAAATAAAATTCCTAATTTTTACTATTAAAATAACTTCAGTACGCCTTTATAAAACAATACGTGTATTCGGCTTTTTTTAGAGAAAAAATTGAATAACTTGGCAACGCCGCGGAAAACTAAAATGAAACTTATATTTTCGTATAGGTAAATAAAATGTAATTCAAAATATATAAAAATATATAGGGTGTTTCATTTAAAAAAAAACAATTATTGCCAAGTCGTTATGCAACACCCTGTATATGTGAAAATAATTTTATGTTATGCTCCTTGAGTAGACAGACGAAAAATTCTGTTAATAAATTTATGCTGTATTTTTAACGACAAGGGAGATATCGACGACGGGCATTTCGATGACTCAGCCTGTATATATATATATATATATATATATATATAATAGAAAAAATGTTATCGACCGTTTGTAGTATAATTAGAGTTAAACAATCTCGGGAATCGGTCAGGGCTCAAATACTAGTTGTTATTACGTACTTAAATTTATTTCAAAAATTCCAATATTTCGGACATTAATTGTGTCCTTCATCAGGGAAACTGTCAGGAAAATACAAAAATATAAATAAATATAACATGAAAATTACACAAAAATTACATTGAAAACATTTTTTAAAAAATACTTACGAAAAGTATTAAGTATTAAGAATCTGAACGCAAAACACTGTCTGCAGTACCGGTTTTCTTCTATCAACATTTAAATATTTATGTTTTGTTACTTTGGAAGATTTATACATTTATAAAAACAATTTTTATAATTTTATACTTTGCACTCTGCGTATCTAAATATAACAAGTAATAGCAGGTGGTTCAGCTGTTGGACAATTCTCTGATTTCCCGCTCAAAATGTTGTTGGTTGGTTGGTAACTCCCACCTGTTGAACATGGCCTACTTCAAGTTGTAGAGTGACGTTTTGGAGAAATATTTCGCACGTGACAGAAGAGGTTAATTATGTTTGGTTCCAATGTTTGTTTAAAAGGAGATTGTAGTTTGTGTTGATGTTGTTAATGTCTTTTTTGCTGTTAATGGTGTTATTTGTGACAGCTATGTGAAACATTTCTAGCAGTTTCCTTTTGCTTGTGTTTTTTTCAGTTGATAATATACTAACGTCTTCTTTTTTAAAGCCATGTTTAAGGTTTCTACAGTGCACCGCCATTGTACAGGATTTTGTAGGAATTTTGATATCACTTATGTGTTGGGTCAGCCTGGACTTAAGGGCTTGACTTGTTTCACCTACATAACATTTATCACAATCTGCACATTTAATTTTATAAACTATATTACTTCTTTCAGGTGTTTTTATTTTCTCTTTGGTTTTTGTGAAATACTTGTTGAGCTGTTCTCGGTTTTTACAAGCTATTTTGATGTTTTCATTTTTGAAAACCTTCATTAGTTTGTATGACAGATCTTCAATGAAGAGTATGGAGCTGTATTTAGTTGCATTAGGCTAAGCTAAGCTAAGGAGGATGATAATGCAACTAAATACAGCTCCATACTCTTCATTGAAGATCTGTCATACAAACTAATGAAGGTTTTCAAAAATGAAAACATCAAAATAGCTTGTAAAAACCGAGAACAGCTCAACAAGTATTTCACAAAAACCAAAGAGAAAATAAAAACACCTGAAAGAAGTAATATAGTTTATAAAATTAAATGTGCAGATTGTGATAAATGTTATGTAGGTGAAACAAGTCAAGCCCTTAAGTCCAGGCTGACCCAACACATAAGTGATATCAAAATTCCTACAAAATCCTGTACAATGGCGGTGCACTGTAGAAACCTTAAACATGGCTTTAAAAAAGAAGACGTTAGTATATTATCAACTGAAAAAAACACAAGCAAAAGGAAACTGCTAGAAATGTTTCACATAGCTGTCACAAATAACACCATTAACAGCAAAAAAGACATTAACAACATCAACACAAACTACAATCTCCTTTTAAACAAACATTGGAACCAAACATAATTAACCTCTTCTGTCACGTGCGAAATATTTCTCCAAAACGTCACTCTACAACTTGAAGTAGGCCATGTTCAACAGGTGGGAGTTACCAACCAACCAACAACATTTTGAGCGGGAAATCAGAGAATTGTCCAACAGCTGAACCACCTGCTATTACTTGTTATATTTAGATACGCAGAGTGCAAAGTATAAAATTATAAAAATTGTTTTTATAAATGTATAAATCTTCCAAAGTAACAAAACATAAATATTTAAATGTTGATAGAAGAAAACCGGTACTGCAGACAGTGTTTTGCGTTCAGATTCTTAATACTTAATACTTTTCGTAAGTATTTTTTAAAAAATGTTTTCAATGTAATTTTTGTGTAATTTTCATGTTATATTTATTTATATTTTTGTATTTTCCTGACAGTTTCCCTGATGAAGGACACAATTAATGTCCGAAATATTGGAATTTTTGAAATAAATTTAAGTACGTAATAACAACTAGTATTTGAGCCCTGACCGATTCCCGAGATTGTTTAACTCTAAATATATATATATATATATATATATATATATATATATATATATATATATATATATATATATATATATATACAGGGTGAGTCATCGAAATGCCCGTCGTCGATATCTCCCTTGTCGTTAAAAATACAGCATAAATTTATTAACAGAATTTTTCGTCTACTCAAGGAGCATAACTTAAAATTATTTTCACATATACAGGGTGTTGCATAACGACTTGGCAATAATTGTTCGTCTTTTTTTAAATGAGCACCCTATATATTTTTATATATTTTGAATTGTATTTTATTTACCTATACGAAAATATAAGTTTCATTTTAGTTTTCCGCGGCGTTGCCAAGTTATTTAATTTTTTCTCTAAAAAATGCCGAATACACGTATTGTTTTATAAAGGCATACTGAAGTTATTTTAATAGTAAAAATTAAGAATTTTTTTTTCTGTACAGCTGTAACTATACTCTTTGTTCTGACATAACTTTTTTTAAATGTTATTATACAGGGTGTTCAATACAGAGAATCAAATTTACTCAATTTCAAATGGCTATAACTCGTCATTTTCAAATGGAACACCCTATATTTTATTATTCTGTTGTGTGTATTTTTGCATCTTCTTATGTTATAAAGAGTGTCCTATGTCTAAAATCATTAATTTCGAAATTAATTAAATAAATGTTTTTAGGCATAGGACACCCTTTATAACATAAGAAGATGCAAACATACACACAACAGAATAATAAAATATGGGGTGTTCCATTTGAAAATTACGAGTTATAGCCATTTTAAATTGCGTAAATTTGATTCTCTGTACTGAACACCCTGTATAATAACATTTAAAAAAAGTTATGTCAGAACAAAGAGTATAGTTACAGTTGTACAGAAAAAAAAATTCATAATTTTTACTATTAAAATAACTTCAGTACGCCTTTATAAAACAATACGTGTATTCGGCTTTTTTTAGAGAAAAAATTGAATAACTTGGCAACGCTGCGGAAAACTAAAATGAAATTTATATGTTCGTATAGGTAAGTAAAATACAATTCAAAATATATAAAAATATAAAGGGTGTTTCATTTAAAAAACGAAGAACAATTATTGCCAAGTCGTTATGCAACACCCTGTATATGTGAAAATAATTTTAAGTTATGCTCCTTGAGTAGACGAAAAATTCTGTTAAAAAATTTATGCTGTATTTTTAACGACAAGGGAGATATCGACGACGGGCATTTCGATGACTCACCCTGTATATATATATATATATATATATATATATATATATATATATATATATATATATATATATATATATACAGGCTGTCTGTTTATAAATGAGCCAGCATATATATATATATATATATATATATATATATATATACGAGGGGTCGTTTTTATATTCCCGGACTGGGCTGTTTAGAATTTGGATGAAATTTTTCATTATGCTGTTTTTTAATCACATATGTCTTGGTAACTTGTGTGGCAATTTACAAAACAATTGCAACATTATTAATTTTATTATCTGTCAGTTTGTGTCGTCGCGCGTTGTATATCTATCGAAATAAATAAAATCGAATACCGGGCTGTTATAAAATTCCTTACAAAACAAGGAAAACCTCCAAAAATTATTCTTGAAGAAATGTTGGCTGTATACGGGGATGATTGCCCTTCTAAGTCAACTATTTGCGAGTGGTCAAAATTGTTTAAACATGGTCGAGAATCACTGGATGATGATCCCCGTCCAGGGCGCCCTGTTGACGTGATCACTTCAGATGTTGTTGAAAAACCAAGTGTTTGGTACTGGAGGATGCAAGACTAAAGAAGCGACAATTAGCAGTTAGCAATTAGAGTATTATGCAAACCTGATGCATCGCCTTAGAGATGCTATTAAAGTGAAGAGACGCGGAAAACTGACGCAAGGTGTCTTGTTGCTCCACGACAATGCACCAGTGCACAAGTTCAGACTTTCAAAAGCTGCTGTAGCTGATTGTGGCTTCGAAGAAATTGAACATCCGCCTTATAGTCCAGATCTAGCACCCAGTGACTATTTTTTGTTCCCAAATCTCAAAAAAACACTAAGGGGGACAAAATTTAGGGACAATGACGAAATTATAGCAGCTGTTGAGGGCCATTTTGCGGAAAAACCAAATGAATATTTTTATACTGGATTAAAGATGTTATTGAAACGGTGTTATACCTGTATTCAAAAGCAGGGGAACTATATTGAAAAATAATTTTTTTTTGTTGCTCTAGTCTTTTGTTTTCATACCTAGTCCGGGAATATAAAAACGACCCCTCGTACAGGGTGAGTCATCGAAATGCCCGTCGTCGATATCTCCCTTGTCGTTAAAAATATAGCATACATTTATTAACAGAATTTTTCGTCTACTCAAGGAGCATAACTTAAAATTATTTTCACATATACACGGTGTTGCATAACGACTTGGCAATAATTGTTCGTCTTTTTTTAAATGAAACACCCTATATATTTTTATATATTTTGAATTGTATTTTATTTACCTATACGAAAATATAAGATTCATTTTAGTTTTCCGCGGCGTTGCCAAGTTATTCAATTTTTTCTCTAAGAAAAGCCGAATATACGTATTGTTTTATAAAGGCGTACTGAAGTTATTTTAATAGTAAAGATTAAGAATTTTTTTTTCTGTACAACTGTAACTTTACTCTTTGTTCTGACATAACTTTTTTTAAATGTTATTATACAGGATGTTCAGTACAGAGAATCAAATTTACTCAATTTCAAATGGTTATAACTCGTTATTTTCAAATGGACCACCCTATATTTTATTTTTCTATTGTGTGTATTTTTGCATCTTTTTGTGTTATACAGGGTGTCCTATGTATAAAAACATTAATTTCGAAATTAATTAAATTAATGTTTTTAGGCATAGGACAACCTGTATAACATAAAAAGATGCAAAAATACACACAATAAAAAAATAAAATATAGGGTGTTCCATTTGAAAATGACGAGTTATAGCCATTTGAAATTGAGTAAATTTGATTCTCTGTTCTGAACACCCTGTATAATAACATTTAAAAAAAGTCATGTCAGAGCAAAGAGTATAGTTACAGTTGCATAGAAAAAAAAATTCTTAATTTTTACTATTAAAATAACTTCAGTACGCCTTTATAAAACAATACGTGTATTCGGCTTTTTTTAGAGAAAAAATTGAATAACTTGGCAACGCCGCGGAAAACTAAAACGAAATTTATATGTTCGTATAGGTAAAGAAAATACAATTCAAAATATGTAAAAATATATAGGGTGTTTCATTTAAAAAAAGACGAACAATTATTGCCAAGTCGTTATGCAACACCCTGTATATGTGAAAATAATTTTAAGCTATGCTCCTTGAGTAGACGGAAAATTCTGTTAATAAATTTATGCTGTATTTTTAACGACAAGGGAGATATCGACGACGGGCATTTCGATGACTCACCCTGTATATATATATATATATATATATATATATATATATATATATATATATATATATATATATACAGGATATATATATATCCCTATGTTTAATGATAAAAAAACGCTCTAATGCATTGCTGTCATTCTGTAACACTGTAACTATGGTAATGACATGCCCTATGTTTACTTATAAAAAAAACTCTCTGTATATATATATATATATATATATATATATATATATATATATATATATATATATATATATATATATAAATATATAAATATACAGGTGAGTCATCGAAATACTCGTCGATATCTCCCTTGTCGTTAAGGTGAATATACATCGTGGTGATTATCGACCGAATTTGAACGCAACCAAAACAAAACTGAACAGAACCTCAACCCATAGTAAAATTTTTCCAGCATTGTGATACAGACTTTTTGATTTTTGGGTTATTAAAAACGCGTGATATAGAAATACATTCAATTTGCTATAATATATGTTTATTATCTAGCTATAATTATTTATTAAATTATTATATAAATCAGAATTAACTAAGCCTACAGTATATCTAAATTTATGTCTACATAGGATGACAATTTTTGACAATTTATCTAAAAGGTTACCATGGAAACACCTACATCATCACATAGCCGAGATTCGGCTAAAATGATGATTTTGTATTCGTAATGGGAGCGGGGACATCAGCAGAACGGACACTGGCCGAATGGGACAATGGCCGATCGGAATGCAGCCGACGGGACATTGGCCGAAGAAGGATGGGGGATGAAAATTGAGATGACGTCATAAGGTTTGAATTTGTGCTATAAGTTTGACCACTTGTAAATAGATGTCTCCGATGTGACAGTGGTTTATAAAATGTTTGTTTTGTTGGCGGTGTTTCTTGATTGACATTTAAAATAACCTACAATAATTAATAGCAATCAATCACCAATTATTGATCAGTAAATATAGAATGCAAATGGAATAAATGTGAGATTTAGGTATATCAGCAAGGTACCTAGGTATTAATAATAGGTATTAATAAATAATTATTACTACCTATATTAACTGTACTTATGTATAATAACAACTATTATTATTATTGATTGCAGGTAACTAGTATAAATTTAATATGTGTATAGAAGACAAGATTAGAATATAAAATGACCCAATATTTTTATTCAATACAAATGTATGGTCTAATATTAAAATCTATTGGTTTATGACAGGTGATATTACAATAGATAAGAATGAGGAATTTTTTTGTAATAGTACCTAGGTAAGGTAGGTACTACTTACACCACAACAAAAAAGTAAAACAATATTCTATTTATATATTTTATTGTAAGAACCACGAAGAATATTACAATTTCGCATCTATTCCAATCTATTTATTTTACCTAATAAGTATAGGTACCTAGGTACTCAATGGACAATGACATAATATTTCTATAATAATTAAACCCACTCGGATCGTCAACAATATCTATTCTACTTTCTACTACATACGGCGTAAATCAAATACCTACTATAAATCTGTTTCCCAAAATCCTACCGAAGTTTCATTTTTATACAGATACAAGAAAAGGGGAAAATAAATTTGGGTGTAGCTTGGCGGCAAATTTGAATCACGTAAAATTCAATGTAATATTTAAACTGCAAATAAAATCAGAAAGATATATTTTCATAACATTAAGTAAAGTTCACAAGTATATTAAAAATTTTAACCCAGAAATTTTAACCTATAAAAGAACTGTCACAATTGTATTATACTGGAGCTAAATTACTGTGTGTAAATCTGGCTCAAAAATGAACAATCTGATTGGTCAGCAGAACGCGGCAAATTTGAAAAGCAAATTTTCTTGATTTTGTATAGGTCGTTTCATTTCTAAAACAAGAATAATTGTAGGCAAGTTTAACAGTAATGTACAAAAAAAATCCTAAATTCACTTCGTAATTTATAAATACTTATATATTCGCCTTTAAATGAATTCTGCTTAACAATAATAATTGTCTATTACACGACTATACACGTTATTTATTTGTTTTAGAAACTGGTACACGTACATTATTAATTTACGCCAACAATTTTAATCCAGTATCTGTTTTGTATTTAAAAGAAATAACAAGATACTAATAACTGTAAGTAGGTAGTATAATAATAATTCAATTTTAAAAAAACTGCAGATTTTTTCAGATATATTTTTAATTTCTTTTATACAAGTTGGCGCAAAAGTTAATCACCCGTCTAGAGAAAAACATAAAAATTACATTATTTTAATAATTATAGGTAGTGTGAACACAATATATTGTTAATAATAAATTATTGTGAAGACTCTGGTGCGTGCGGTCAGACTTTAAATGTTAAATAATAACTAAAGCTGCATGATTCTTCTATATTTTTTTCTACTTTCTTCAAATACAATGTCAACAGTAGATACATTTCTCGTAGCCCACAATGGGTTTTGTAAAGACTTCCTAATTCTTCTAGAGTTCCAAGAATTGTGGGATTCTTTCTACTGCGCGCTTTTCTCATTCATAGTTCCAGTTCAGTTAGCCAAGGATAAATAAGTGCAAACTGTTTTTATATTCATAATTATCTCTAAATAAGTATTATAAACACGTTTTTTTTAAATTCTAAAGTTCTGCATCTTCATCATAAATTTGTCGTGAACTTGTATTATTTTCTCGTATAATTTTTTCTACAAATCGTCGTCTAAATTTCGCGATATCGCGATGAAATTATTCAATAATGGATGTGCAATATGTGGTTGAATAAATTATTAATGTTAGGTACTAATCCATATTCTCATATTAATCTACCTTGGTTGACGACGACAATGAGACAAAGACGAGGAATACCCAAATCTCGTCTCGCCACGTCTCAAAGAACTCGACTCTTATTTCAATTTCTCAAAAAAATTTATTGCCATCTTATTTAAAACTAAGTAGTAAGTAGTGAATTTATGAATTTTTTTGTACATTACTGTTAAACTTGCCTTCAATTCTTATTTTAGAAAAGAAACCGAGCTATACAAAATCAAGAAAATTTTCTTTTTAAAATTACCGCGTTCTGCTGACCAATCAGATTGTTCATTTTTGAGCCAGATTTACACTCGGTAATTTAGATCTAGTATTATACAATTGTGACAGTTCTCTTATAGGTTAGAATTTCTGAGTTTTTTTTTTATAATATTCACATAACTTGTCAAGTTTTAGTTAATATTTATATGAAAATGAATCGTTCTGATTACATTTGCAGTTTCAATACTATTGAATTTTACGTGATTCAAATTTTCCGCCAAACTACATTCAAATTATATTTTCTCTGTACCTGTATATAAATGGAACTTCTATTGGTGCTCCTCTGAAATTTGGGACAAAGTTTTATAAAGGTTTTAAAGTACGTATTGCTTGACCAGGGGATTGGGCTTATATATTAGAAATACTATTTCTGTTTTCATTGAGTAGGTACCTATACTTATTAAGTTAAATAATTAAGATGTTGTTTCATTGTACGAAATTCGTAAAAATAATATATCTACAACTAGATTGATATTTTCAATGAATATGCGGAATAGATACGAAATTATAATGTTTTTCGTGGTACTTAAAATTTATAAATTTTGCTTTATTTTATTTGTGTTAACCTTACCTACTACCACAGAAAATTTCCTCATTCTTATCCATTGTACTTGTAATTATACCTAAATCAATAGTTTTCCATCATTTTGATATTAGACATAAATTTATATTGAATAAAAAGGTTAATTTTATGTTCCAACTTTTTGTCTTCCACACAACATATTAAATTAAAACTAGGTACCACAAAGGATACCACCAATAATAATAGTTATTGTTATTTTAATATAATAATAACCTATGTACCTTGTTTACATAATATTGGTGATTGATTTCAAATTGCTTTTGTAGGTTATTTTAAATGTCAATCAAGAAATATTATGACCAACAAATCAAACATTTTATAAACCACTGTCACGTTTAGAGACATCTATTTACGTGTAGATAAACTTTAAGTATAAACTCAAACCTTATGACGTCATCACAATTTTCATCCCCACCCTTATTCTGCCAATGTCCCATCGGCTGCATTCCGTTCTGCCATTGTCCCATTCGGCCATTGTCCGTTCGGGTGATGTCCATACACCCTTCGTAATAATACCGGGAGTTTTTTTTATTAGTAAACATAGGGCATGTCATTACCATAGTTTACAGTGTTACAGAATGACAGCAATGTATTGGAGCGTCTTTTTTATCAGTAAACATAGGGATAATTACATACTAAAATAAATATGAAATATAAATTAAAGAAATGATAAATTATTTATTTATATGTTCTACCCTTAAAAACTAGGTAGATACCTACATTAAACTATAATATATATAATGAGAATTTTTTTAATCGAATTAAATGCTCAAAATTGGAACCATGAACTTCTAAACAATATCCTAAACGATTATAAAAATAATTTATAGCATTTTCTGGGGAGTAATATTTTGGGAAGCAGCACTAATTCAATTTTTTAAATGTTCAACATTCATTCTGTCACCATTGTACACATTATTTTTTAAGTGTCTACCTAGTTCTTAAATTCTCATTAGTTTAATGTATATACCTAGTTCTTAAGTGTAGAAAACATAAATAAATAATTTATCATTTCTTTAATTTATATTTCATATTTATTTTCGTATGTTAATTATCCCTATGTTTACTGATAAAAAAACGCTCTAATGCATTGCTGTCATCCTGTAACACTGTAACTATGGTAATGACATGCCCTATGTTTACTTATAAAAAAAACTCTCTGTATATGATATAAATTATAAAATAATTATTTTGCAAAATAATGTAGTTTTTGTGATAGATAAGTTGTGGTATACAATCTATAATCATTACAGTTATTGTATATATAATTTTAAAATGATTTGAAATACGCAAAATATCAAATTTGATATTTTAACGTATTACCCTAAATTTTAATATTTGTTTTCTCCATATCGAGGGTAGGTACGCTAATAAATCTTATATTGTATATTTGGCAGTAGAATTACTTATAATATGTCGAACGCTTATCAAAATTGAACGTGTAATATCGATAAGAAAAAATAAAATGTGGAAAAATTGTACTTAATAATTTATATTTGAAAAACTATTTTATATTTTTCTTTGAAAATTTTGTATACTTTCGTCTAATGAATGTTCAGGGGTAATACCATAAAGCTTGAATTACATTATACTTTTTTCGGCTGGAAAAAAGAACTTTTATTTAGATACTTAATTCGGCTAGAATCTAGTTTTAAAATTTGTTCTTGCTGCCAACTGAAATTTAGAAAAAATGTAATTGTCATTGTCAGTTGTTGAGTTTTTAATACCCTGGTAAAGTACTGGTTGCATTTCATACAATTGTACAAGAGTTTTTGTTATTTCAGGAGTTCATTTATACCTCATTACGGTTCAAGACTTTACTTTTACTTTTGATTCTGCTGTCACTCAACTTAATTATTTTTGAGGTTATATACAGAAGGTTGGTAATATGAAAATTCGACAGTTCTAGTAGTACAGTAAAATTAGGTTTTAAATAGGAACTAATTCCGATAAAGCTGAAAATTGGTATATAGCTTCGTATAACCTCTCTTATTAACATACTAAAAGTCCCCTACAATCCGAGTGGTGCGTCAGCCGCCATATTGGAAAGATGGCCGCCGTTTTCAGTTTTTTGCATTTTACTCGTTAGGGGGTCACTTTACAGCAAAATTTCAAATTAATAAATTGTAGAGTAGAAAATTCCCTACAAAAACTATATTTGCAGTTTTCACGTATCATGCACGGTAAGCGAGAAAAATTCGAAAATACATCTTCTAAATTCGCAGTCAGTGTAATTGTTGTTGAATAAACCATGAATATATCTACTATAACATAAAATGTTATTATAATAATATATGCAATTGATAAGAGAAACATTATGTTACAAATTTTAAAAAAATAATAAGTATTTTTATTAATTTATTAAGGTTTACCCCTATCCACACCATTTAGTGTACATAGTACAACGCTTTTGCAATAATATCATAACCTTGTTTCATGACACAAAAACGACTGTAACTTTTTAAGGAATAATAAAACCGAAGCATTCATTTTGACAGACATTTATCTATTGTTAACAACTTTTTGGGGGAGTATAGATTAGCCATAATTTCAAGAAAGAAAATTAAGAATTTTTTTTTATTAATTTCTTGTGTTTAATCAACTTTAATTACTAAACTATTTGAATATCGCCTTCTGGGTTCTGGCATGTAAGTTTTTGAAATTTTGTAGTAAGATAAACTATTTTAAAAAGTTTTAGTGGCCTTAGCAAGGTCAAAATTTAAACTTTTTTTCAAAGAGAAATTGTAGTAGGGGAGAGAGAGGTACATTGATACGATTTTGACATTTTATTTTTTTGTGATGACCACTTTTTACCTCTCGCCTCATATTCTATAAGAGAGGTATTGTAATGGGTCAAAATTTTCGAGTATGAGTTTTTGGTGGATAAGCACGTTTCAGGGTCTCTATAATACGAATTTACTATTTTCACGATGATGTCTGTGTGTGTGTATGTGTGTTTGTATGAATGTATGGACTGACGATTTTTCGTCCACGATAACTGAAAAAGTATCAAACCTTTAATAACCAAATTTCATATTTAAGGTTTTAATAAGGATCTTAACACCGGATAACATTTTGGTAGAAATCCGAAAACCGGAAGTAGTACTTTTTGAAGCTTGATAAACTTTTCCTTTAATATATTGTTACATTATTTATTTATGACAATTTTTGCAATTAAAAATAAAAGAAAATATAATTATCTATGGGTACAGTTAATTATAAATACAATTTGCTGAATCTGGTAGTATTTAACAATAAAATAAAGTACAATTAATATTCTATCTTGTTGTCCATGATATGAAATTTGTTTCTACATAAAATTTGAATGATTATGACAGTGACAGTACAGTTGACAACTTTTGCTTGCATCTTGGTTTACATTATCGTTTACATCTTACATGAACATGAAACTATTAAAATGTAAGTAAAACTATTTATTAGATTAGTCTCGAGGTTAATAGAATAAGCAGAATTAGGCGAGAGGTCGTGTACTGGCCACAGCAGATTTTTTTTTTTAAAGTTTTTAATAAATAGACATAAACTTCAATCTTTTGTCTTATTGTTAGTATTTAAATTAACAATAATTATAATTTTTAAATTGCCTTAAATTCACTTTTAAAAACCCTCTGTAAGTGTATCAAACTGCCCCCCTTATGGGGCAGATTGATATAAGCACGAGGCACATTGATACATGGTCTAAAAATGCACAAAACCAGTTATATGACAAATGAAAATATATATTTTACTATTGTTTAATAAATTACATTATATTATTTCTTAGTAATTAATTTAAATCAATCAATATCAACTGAAAACAATATGATGACGTGGCTCGAGTGGTACTTTTTTAGATGATGGTACTAGAAGCTTCATTACAATATTTTATATCATAATTAAATTTATATCATCTATTTGTGGAGAGACAAATTTATTTTGTGTTTGTTTTCTAAGAAATTTAACTTCTACGCCAAACGTAATAAATAATAATGTCATCCTAGTGTAAAATATTACAGATACAAAGTTTTTTTATTTGAATTTTTCATCATAACATAAAATATGGACATTGATACGCTGAATCAATGTGCCCCATGTACAACTGCATCAATGTGCCTCACCGGTCTTTTTTTTATTTATGTCAAGTCATAACCTAAGTTTAAACATTTAACATGTAAATATGAAAACATACACTATTCTAATACTACATTAAACATATCACAAGAGTGTTTGCCAAATTAAGTTTTATATCTATTGAGATATCGTGCATTTAAAAACATGAAAAAATTTACGGACAACGCATAAAAAAACACTTACCACGATAACTTCCGATAAACAACTGCAATTGATTTGAATTTTTTATGGGAGGTAGATTTTGTTAGTGCCTTCAAGTGACAAGACGCTCAATTAATAATAATTAATCCAGCGCAAAATTTCAAATCTGTATCAATCTGCCCCGTGTATCAATGTACCTCTCTCTCCCCTATTTTGTTTATTTCTTGTGTAATTACCTGTAATTTCTTAACGAATCAAGTTATCGACTTCCGGTTTTCGGTATTGGATTTCTAGAACATTTTTCTATATGACACTTTATACTAAAATTTTTTAAAGGCCTTGGTTAATCTTAAATTTAAAGTTTTTTCCAAGCGAAAATAGTTAAATTTTAATATTTTTTGTTTTGCTGTGTTTAATCAACTGTAATTTCTTAACGAATTAAAATATCGACTTCCGGGTTTAAAAATCGGATTTCTCAGACATTTTTCTATTATATACATTATTATAAAAACTTTAAAAAGTTTTGTCTAGGCTGAAATTTAAAGTTTTTTTTCGAGAGACAATAGTGAAATTTTAGATTGATTATTTTTAACTGTGTTTAATTAACCGTAATTTCTTAACGAATCAAGATATCGGTTTCCGGTTTAAGGCATTACATTTCTGAGATATTTTTCTGTTAGGTACATTATACTAAAAAAATTTGATGGCCTTGGATAGCCCGTAATTAAAAATTATTTCCAATAGAAAATAGTAAAATTTTAATACTGTTTTTATTTGCTATGTTTAATCAACTGTAATTTCTTAACGGATTAAGATATCGACTTCCGGATTTAAAAATCGGATTTTTCAGATATTTTTCTATTATATACATTATTATAAGAACTTTTAAAAGTCCTGTTCGGGTCGAAATTTATAGTTTTTTTCCGGAAGACAATAGTGAAATTTTAAATTGCTCGTTTGTAACTGTGTTTAATTAACTGTAATTTCATAACGAATCAAGATATCGACTTCCGGTTTCTGGTATTGGATTTCTCAGACATTTTTCTGTAAGACACATTATACTCAAGATTCATTAAAAAATGAAATACAAGAAATAAAACAAATACTACAATTTCTCTTTGAAAAAAAGTTTAAATTTTGAGGTTGCTAAAGCCGCTAAAAGTTTCTAAAATAGTTTGTTTTACTAAAAAAAAAAATGTACATGCTGGAAGCCAGAAGACAATATTAAAATTCGTTTAAAGTTAGTCGTAATTTTCTTTTTTGAAATTGTGGCTAATCTATGACCTATCTCCCCCAAATGTTGTAAACAATAATTATGATAGAAAAATGTCTGTAAAATCGAATGATTCAAACCGGAAGTCGGTTTAATCAATCGTTAAAAAGTTACAACCGTTTTAGTGTCATGAAACAAAGTTATGGTATTATTGCAAAAGCGTTGTACTATGTACACTAGGTGGTGTGGAAGGGGTAAACCTTCAAAAAATTAATAAAAATACTTATTTTTTATAAAAATTTGTAACATAATGTTTGTGTTATCAATTGCATATATTATTATAATAACATTTTATGTTATACTAGATGTATTCATGGTTTATTTAACAACAATTACACTGCCTGCGAATTTAGAAGATGTATTTTTGCATTTTTCTCGCTTACCGTTCATGGTACGTAAAAACTTTAAATATGTATTTTGTAGAGAATTTTCTGCTCTACAATTTATTAATTTGAAATTTTGCTGTAAAGTGACCCCCTAACGAGTAAAATGCACAAAAATGAAAACGGCGGCCATCTTTCCAATATGGCGGCTGATGCACCGCTCGGATTGTAGGAGACTTTTAGTATGTTAATAAGAGAGGTAATGCGAAGCTATATACCAATTTTCAGCTTTATCGGAATTAGTTCCCATTTCGAGCAAAATTAAGTCTAATTTTACTGTACTATAGTATGAAACTTGGATCGAAATTTTCTTGATTTACACTATCCAAGTGAGCATTCTAGAATTAAGTATGAAAATTGTCAAAGTTTCTAGCCGAAAAAAGTATAATGTAATTCAACCCTTAGAGATGATAGTTTTTTGACAAAACATCATTTATTATTTTCCCGAAACGAAGTTGAGGGGAATTGTCAGATGATGTTTTGTGTAGTGAAATTGCAATAAGTTGCCGTGGAATAGACAAAAATTATCTCAAAAAATTATTATCTCGAATGGTATTTAGGAAGAATTTTTTTTGTTAAAAACATCACCAAAACGACTCATTTTACAAAACATTTTTGACGTTCAATTTGACAAATTTATTTATTTATTGTAACTATCGTAACAAAATGTGAAACACAACATCCGTTGTGTTTTCAGATACATTATCAATTCTATTGGTTGCATTACGTCATTTGACGTCATCATTACGCAATATGATTGGTTAAACCATCTGTAAAAAATATTCTATGTAATACTATTTTTTATTTTATTACAATATATTACCAGAATTTATGAGATAGAAATTATTCTATAAAGTTAATATTTATAATTATTTGTTCGTTTTGAAAACAAAATTGTACGTTTTATATTTATAAATATCATAAACTGTGTAAATATAAATTTTTACCATGAAACAGTTATAAGTTTTTAAGAAATGCAACGAAAACCGATTTTGTTACACATTTTATTTTTTTCTGAAAAATTACAAGTTTAATTTTGATAAGCGTGGAAGAGGATATAGATGACCATATAATTTACAACCACCTAATTATTTCATTACCGGTTCAACATTTTAAATTATTTAGATAATAGAACTCTATTGCAATTTATATTTTTGCATAATAATTCATTCATAATTCAGTTTGTTTATTTTTAAGCCGAAAAACTACAATAAAAAATTTCATTTTCAAATTAGGTTGCGTTCAATTTTCGGTTGCGTTCAAATTTATCAGAAAAACTTTTATCAGAAAAACATTTATCAGAAAAACTTTTATCAGAAAAACATTTATCAGAAAAACTTTTATCAGAAAAACTTTTATCAGAAAAACTTTTATCAGAAAAACTTTTATCAGAAAAACTTTTATCAGAAAAACTTTTATCAGAAAAACTTTTATCAGAAAAACTTTTATCAGAAAAACTTTTATCAGAAAAACATTTATCAGAAAAACTTTTATCAGAAAAACATTTATCATAAAAACTTTTATCAGAAAAACATTTATCAGAAAAACTTTTATCAGAAAATATTTTGTGAGAAAACATTTTATCGCTAAAAATATTTTTATTATCACAGAAATAAGTTTATTTATCTACGTTTTATAAATGGAACAAACGGCGCCCCATAGATATTCACCTTAAAAATACAGCATAAATTTATTAACAGAATTTTTCGTCTACTCAAGGAGCATAACTTAAAATTATTTTCACATACCGGGTGTAGAATTGAAATGTGGCGTGGCGTATAGGAATTTCAATGTTATTTTTTAAATATTGTTGTATCTCTTTACCTATTCACTTTAGAGCAAAAGCGTAAATACAAAAGATGTTCAGAATAAAAAACTGCCCTTATTTATTGATACAAAACGTTCCTGTCACGAGATAAACGTAAATTAAATTTGATAAATTTGAGCTGTTTACAGAGTGCCATGAAAAATAAAATGAATTAGTCAGATCAAAAAAATAAACACTTCAATTAATTACGATAAAAAAATGTACCTTAGGAAGAAAAGAAGGAAAATAAAATAATTATTAATATATTTTTTTGATTAGTGAATCCTTCTTATGGTCCAATAAATCAATTAGAACAACTATTTCAAATCTGTCAACTGTCAGAGTGACGGAATAAATATTTTTGTTTTGTTTAATTTTACATGGCAGTCTGAAACTAGCCTAAATTGTTCATTTTTATTTCATGTTTATTTCGTGAAAGAAATCGATTTGTACAAAAAATTTAAGCTTATTCGATGCAGTTTTTTATTCTGAACATCTTTTGTATTTACCCTTTTGCTCTAAAGTGAATAAGTAAAGAGATACAGCAATATTTAAAAAATAACATTGAAATCCCTATACGCCACATTTCAATTCTACACCCTGTATACATACAGTGTGTCTGTCGTAAAGTTGTACATAGTAGATTAACTTGGGAATTCAGTTTTTTGCCTGCCCTTGCTCCCCAAATTATTTTAGCGAAAAAATTTCAACTGCATGTTTTAGAGAATACAATTCTCCATCTAAATCAGTAAACAAATTATTTTTTTTGCAATTCATAGTCGTGAAAATCCACTTTTAAATTTAATAAAATCGCTCTTTCAATAGTGGTTAGCCGTGAATTTCAGAAAGCAATTGTGACAAATGCATAGTTTAAAAATTGTCAAAGTGACAGGCAGTTTGTTTAAATGATTTTATGTTAGATTTGTATAACAAATACATTACATAATTTTTTTTTAAACATTCATATTATTCGTACTAATTTCATGGACAACAAGAACTATTCCCATATGATGAAGAAAGCAGAAGCATGTTTTGCGAATACATGCAAAACAGGGCCAATGATGACCAAAAATTTAATATAATCAATTTGCTTTTCTGACGAATGCACGTTCACATTACATAAATAGACCTAATCTACAAAATACGCGTTATTGGTCTACAGACAATCCAAGATTAAGAGTTGCCACTAGAACACAATATCCGCAAAAAATTAATATGTAGCTAGGCCGGAATTAAAGCATTTAGCTAATGTAAGGACATCATTTTACAATAGATTAGGCTATTGTCTTGCCCAAAACGGTTCTACTTTTGAATATTTATTGTAAATAGTTCAACTTTAGGATTAATTATTATTAGATTTGTTTCTTAGGAATTACATAAATGTTTAAAAAAATTAATTTGTTAATAAAGTTATGTTAAGCAAAAACAAACTGGTTTTTTAAACTTTTTTATTTATTTAATGTATTAGTTATACAAATCTAACCTAAAATCAATTTTAAACAAACTGCCTGTCACTTTGACAATTTTTATATTATGCATTTGTCACAATTGTTTTCTGAAATTCTCGGCTAACCACTATTAAAAGAGCGATTTTATTAAATTTTAAAGTGGATTTTCACAACTATGAATTGCAATAAAAAAAATTTGTTTAATGATTTAGATGCAGAATTGTATTCTTTAAAACATGCAGCAATGTATTAGAGCGTTCTTTTTAAAATAGAACATAGGGAATCAATTTAACTGAAATATATTATATTTAAAATTATATGAAAGTTACAAAATAACAAACAAATAAACAATAACTATAATAAATTTTTAAAACGTCTCTGGAACTATTACAGCTGCCCAAATAACTAATGTTACTCAAGAGTTTTATAATCGATTGGGTCATTGTTTAGCCGTGAATGGAAGGATTTTTGAAAATTTATTATAGTTATTGTTTATTTGTGTGTTATTTTGTAACTTTCATATAATTTTAAATATAATATATTTCAGTTAAACTGATGTCAAATTCGTAACCATGGATATGAAAAATCCCATGTTTCACGTTAAAATAAACTCACGGTATAGGCTAGGCGAATTACGACAATATCTTTCAAATATGGCTCTAACGTGATGTAACTTAGATAACTATTGGAATCGCTCGGGAATGGTATACCATACCAATTGAAAATATCAAGGTGCGCCAGCTTGAAAAGGTGTGTTATTTGCATAAACAACGAAAAAGTGAAAAAAATCTGAAAATCGCGTTTTTTTCCCGGAAACAATCGCGTATAACTCGGTACCTAAGTATACATTTTAAAAGAAAAATGTATACTTATAAATTTGTTCGCTATAAAATTTTCTACAAGATAGAGTTGGTCCGATATCCGTAGGTTTGAAACATTCACTGCAAAATGCTCGAAAGTGCAAAAAAGTAGGTAAAAAACAAGGTAATTTTAAATTATTTATTTAACAATGAAAAAATAACCCAATCACGCCATAAATTTAGAGAAAAGTACTTGACTGCAATACAAAACGAGAGCCGCAAGGCCGATTAAGATCGGACTGACAGTTTTTGCATAATGCAATTGTTAACTAACCTACCTGGAAAAAAGACCTTTTTTACTTCCTTGTACGGAGTAAAAAGGAAGTATTGTAATCGTGAAAAATTTCGGTTTTCAGATTTTGATGGAAATATCCGTTTTGACCTTTTCTGAATTCATTATGACTAGTTTCGTCGTGACGTCTGTACGTACGGACGGACGGACGTCCGGACGTATGTATGTCGCATAACTCAAATACGGTGAGACGTAGAAAGTTGAAATTTTGTATTAAGGACTGTTATACATAACATCTAGTTGTGCACCTCCTATTTTTGATTTCAATCTACAAACCGGAAGTAGTACTTTTTTCAAATATTTTGATAAATATTTAATTTAAGACAAATTTTTACCTCTCGCCTCATATTCTATAACAGAGTTATTGTAATGGGTCAAAATTTTCGAGGATGAGTTTTTGGTGGATAAGCACGTTTCAGAGTCTCTACAATACGAATTTACTATTTTCACGATGATGTATGTGTGTGTGAGTGTGTTGTGTATGTGTGTGTGTGTGTGTGTGTGTTTGTATGAATGTATGGACTGACGATTTTTCGTCCACGATAACTTTAAAAGTATCAAACCGTTTATAACCAAATTTCATATTTAAGGTTTTAATAAGTATCTTAACACAACATTTTGGTAGAAATCCGTAAACCGGAAGTAGTACTTTTTGAAGCTTTTCCTTAAATATATTGGTACATTATTTATTTATGACAATTTTTGCAATTAAAAATAAAAGAAAATATAATTATCTATGGCTACAGTAAATTATAAATACAATTTACTGAATCTGGTAGTATTTAACAATAAAATAAAGTACAATTAATTTTCTATCTTGTTTTCATGATATGAAATTTTTTTCTACATAAAATTTGAATTAATCTGACAGTGACAGTACAGTTGACATCTTTTGCTTGCACCTTGGTTTACATTTTCGTTTACATCTTACATGAACATGAAACTATTAAAATGTAAGTAAAACTATTTATTAGATTAGTCTCGAGATTAGTAGAATAAGCAGAATTAGGCAAGAGGTCGTGTACTGGCCACAGCAGATTTTTTTTATTTTAAATGAAAGATTATGTGATTATTACCTACAATCGGTATTTTATAAATATTTTTGTATCTGGTATCATTTAAGAATAATTAATAGTTATTTATCTACGACAATGTGTAAAATTGACAATTAGTTGTCAGTTTTTAGTTTGTAAAACAATTGTTTAATAGCAAGATTTCATTAGTCACGGGTTGCGCAGCAACGTGTGGTTAAAGTTTTAAAACACGCAAATTTTTTAATTACTTGAAATAATAGTAATGTAATAAGCATATATTCGGAAAACATTTATTACAAATTAACATATACAAAAACTAGTAGTAAGAAAGTAACAATACTAATAATATTCTAGATTTTTAAAATCCTTTTGCACCAAGGACAAACCACATTCAACGCAAAACTTAATTCTTTGACATGTTTGAAAAAAAACATCCACACCAACAATCGGTAACTAACGTGAAAATTTTCTTGTCAAAACAAACTTGTTTTTTTATATTTTTCGAGTTTTTTAAATTCTATCGTAGATAAAATCTTATACGATACACATACGTAAAGCATATTTAGTCACTCACGGGTCTTCAATTCGAACCCGTTCGTGACTAAATATTTGCTTTACGTACTTGTATCGTAAATAACTATTACGATATCTCAACATCTACTGGACCGAATTGGATGATTTTTTTTTAAAGAAGCGTCTTTTCGAGTACTATTTTTCTATACTTTCCGGTTTTTTCCCACTTGCAAAGCCTGCTTCACAGGCTTATTTGTTTAAAAGCAAAAATTTTCAAACTTTTTAAAACCGCTCAAATGTTATTAAAAATTGAAAAATGGTTGAGGTAGCAATTGTATATGATAGTTTAAGGGTCCAAGAAGGTGTAAAAGCGCGGGCACAAAAAAATATTCATAACTTTGAGCCTGGCACAAAATTAAAAAAAAGTTCTTTTTTTCCAGGTAGATTAGTTAACAATTGCATTATGCAAAAACTGTCAGTCCAATCTTAATCTGCCTTGCGGCTCTCGTTTTGTATTGCAGTCAAGTACTTTTCTCTAAATTTATGGCGTGATTGTGTTATTTTTTCATTGTTAAATAAATAATTTAAAATTACCTTGTTTTTTACCTACTTTTTTTGCACTTTCGAGCATTTTGCAGCGAACGTTTCAAACCTACGGATATCGGACCAACTCTATCTTGTAGAAATTTATAGCGAACAAATTTATAATAAGTATACATTTTTTCTCTAAAATGCATACTTACCGAGTTATACGCGATTGTTTCCGGGAAAAAACGCGATTTCGCATTTTTTTTTCACTTTTTCGTTGTTTATGCATATAGCACACCTTTTCAAGCTGGTGCACCTCGATATTTTCAATAGGTGTACCATTCCCGAGCGATCCCAATAGTTATCTAAGTTACGTCACTTGCCAATCTGTAACCCTCCTGGCTCCTGGCCTAGTATATGCCTAAAAACATTAATTTCGAAATTAATTAAATTAATGTTTTTAGGCATAGGATACCTTTTATAACATAAGATGATGCAAAAATACACACAACAGAATAATAAAATATAGGGTGTTCCATTTGAAAATGACGAGTTATAGTCATTTGAAATTGAGTAAATTTGATTCTCTGTACTGAACACCCTGTATAATAACATGAAAAAAAGTTATGTCAGAACAAAGAGTATAGTTACCTACAGTTGTACAGAAAAAAAATTCATAATTTTTACTATTAAAATAACTTCAGTACGCCTTTATAAAACAATACGTGTATTCGGCTTTTTTTAGAGAAAAAATTGAATAACTTGGCAACGCCGCGGAAAACTAAAATGAAATTTATATGATTATATGTTCGTATAGGTAAATAAAATACAATTCAAAATATATAAAAATATAGGGTGTTTCATTTAAAAAACGACGAATATTTATTTCCAAGTCATTATGCAACAGCCTGCGTATATGTGAAAATAATTTTAAGTTATGCTCCTTGAGTAGACGAAAAATTTTGTTAATAAATTTATGCTGTAATTTTAACGACAAAGGAGATATCGACGACGGGCATTTCGATGACTCACCCTGTATATATATATATATATATATATATATATATATATATATATATATATATATATATATATATATATATATATACAGAGAGTTTTTTTTATAAGTAAACATAGGGCATGTCATTACCATAGTTACAGTGTTACAGGATGACAGCAATGCATTAGAGCGTTTTTTTATCAGTAAACATAGGGATAATTAACATACGAAATTAACTATGAAATATAAATTAAAGAAATGATAAATTATTTATTTATGTTTTCTACACTTAAGAACTAGGTAGATACATTAAACAAATAAATAATTTATCATTTCTTTAATTTATATTTCATATTTATTTTAGTATGTAATTATCCCTATGTTTACTGATAAAAAAGACGCTCCAATACATTGCTGTCATTCTGTAACACTGTAACTATGGTAATGACATGCCCTATGTTTACTAATTTAAAAAACTCCCGGTATATATATATATATATATATATATTTGTAACATTAAAGTAAAATATCAACACAAAACAAATTTTGATTACGGGTTGCAACAAGCCAATAGAGTCCATTAGTGTAACCGAAATATAATTGCGCCAAATTTAAAACGCAATCCATTGTTTAAATTGCTTTCATTTGGTCCCATGCATTTCTTATGAAGAAATATGACCTTCACATTTTCATGCATTTTTCAAGCATTAAACATAATTTCTTAGTAATAATTCAATAAAGAATGTTACCTTTAATTTCTCTATTTTACGATGATGGTCAAAACATTCATTATTTTTCATCATCTTTTTAAATAAACGAAATTTTAAAATGTTTTGTACAAATACGTGCACGTTTGTCGTAGCTTTGACAGCTGGATGTACAGCGCAAGCGCAGACAGTGCAGCGAACGCCACCGCATGTGAAAGACAACTACGCTACGACATACGTTTTTAAAGCATAAGTCGAGCATAAGTGAATATTTTAAATTTGCTATTAAATTGTAAATATGAAGCATAATTTAAATTCTACCTGAACAGGTTATTGTTAAATAATGTCAGGAAGTTAAAATATATCATTTTATTGTTAAGAAATTAGCCATTTTCAAAATTTTCAAGTTTAAAGTTGAAGGTAGGTACATAATGAATTGTATAGAAAATAATTTGAAAATGGATTGCCCGCCAAGTATAACCTTACTAATGGACTCTATTTTCGTCAGCCATCGAGTGCACAGTGCATAGACAGCGCTTTGATTGGTCGAAAAATGCGGAGCTGAAATTATACTTTTTACTGTCATTTTGCGGATTGTACGATTTCAATAATAGTTATTTATGTACCTAGGACAAAAAGTGAAACATTAGGATACAAGCAAGTAGTTAGATACATACAAAATTTTATTTCATATTCTTTCTTTTCGAGTGCTATAAGTACTTCATTTAATCATTGTAATCAATACAATTTATGTCAAATGATAGGAATATTTTTATTTTATGAATGAAGTTACCTAACAATGGTCTTGTTATAATTTGATAATGTCCCTTTATGTTACAATAATAATAAAAAATATTTATATTTTTTGCAGAAACTGCAAAAGAAGACTCTAAAGGGAGAATTATCAATCGCTACCTGTATGACTGTAATGTCGGCAGATAGTTCATAAGAAAAATATTTTTATAAATATTAATATATTTTTGTATTTGTGCGATATTTGTACCAAATAAAGTGTTAGTAGCAAAAAAATTGTGGAAGTAGTAATTTCTATAAAATAGTTTACTTAACTATTCGATTTTGCTTATCTCTTTATCTATTACAAATTAGAGATATTTTTCGCGATTGTTATCAATCTGGTGTATTACATATTAAATCGAAAATAGTAGTCACCATTGTGATTGCGAGTGAACTAATTTTAAATGTTTCTATTTATTAGATTATAATACAAGGTATGTATATATTTATAAGTGTATTTAATTTTACATACATTTTATTTCTGAAATTTAAAATTTGTATTTTTTAAATGACTATTCTACTATTCAGTTTAATTGCACCATATTACTGCAGGTTTATATTTTTTAGTTGTAAATATTACCTAATAATATTTAGCGATAACTAGTTATTTATTTATCTATAGTAATTTATAATGAGAGTGCACAATAAAAATTATTGTAGAAACTTATGAACAACGTTACCTGAAATAATTTTTTAATGAATTCTTTGATAATTGTAGATATTAAATAAAATAATAATTAGTTAAAATATGTAACTACAATATTATTCAGTTGCTATAAAAATAACTAAACTATGGAAACAACAAAAATGCAGACACTTTTAGTACCTCCCGATGGGGGTTGGGGGTGGGTTGTCTGTTTCGCTTACGGATTAAGTAATGTAAGTAAATTTATATACCTTTTTTTTACAAAACTACATAATATTTTCTTCCAGATAATGGTCATACCAATTATGCAAACTTTTGGATTAATATTCAGGAAAACATTTGCTGATATTGGTCTAAATATGAAAGATTCGGCAGTTATTATAAACACAAATGCTGCTTTTGGTATGTTGATGGGCCTTGTTAATGGTTCTATTTTAAAAAAATGGGGATATCGAAAAGGTGCCGTAGTTGGTGGAATTTTAGTTTCCACTGGAGTCATGTTAACTTCTTTTTGCAATGATTTTTATTCTTACTTTTTTTCTTACGGCATAATTACTTGTAAGTTATTATTTTGAATGGTGGGTTTATGCAGCAACTAAATTATAAAATTAAGCTAATAAGTTGAATAACCAAATATTACCGGTAGTTTAGTGTCTTAATAGGGTTATCAGGCTTGTTCACGTAGTCTACGCGACGTAGATTACGTGTAATTTTACGCGTAGACAAACACGTAATCTACGCATGCAGTAACTGTGTAAACAATAAAATAGTGTAGACAATGTAGACAAAGAACAAATTTCACCGACAACGAATAAAATTATAGGTTTGATTTTCTGATAATTGAATTATTTAGATACTTTACGCAAAGTCTACATTGTCTACATTTTACATAGTTTACGCAAACTTTACGTGTAGACGTAGAAAATAATACTTTACGCGTAGATGAACAACCCTGAGGGTTATGCACCAAAATTTGTTTAATTTTTTTTTTAAATACAGGATATACTATATTGTCCTGTGAAAACATAAATGAAAAATTCCTATTAATAAAGGAGATAGGTATGAATTTTTAAAGTTTTAATATTTGAACTGTGACGTCATCCCTGTAGGTTTTTGATTGGCTTTGGCTCTCAAACGATGGGCCATACAAGGTCAGACCAGTAACAGAACAGTTTGATGTTATACTAGTGCTGACTACTAGTGTTGACAAATGAAAATTAGTATCGATTAATAAAACACAATAATAGACTGCAAAGCTATTTCCAATAAGTAATAAAATTTAAATGAATAAACAATTTTTATAGGTATAAAACAGCATTAACATCATCTTTAAATTGATACTTTGACATTAGTGACAGTTTATTTTTCAGGTAGTGCCGCGCACCGCCTTTGATTTTCATTGCCAACCAACAAAATGGTTTTTTAACATTCTACTTTTACATATATTTACGATTTATCAATAAGCATTGATTTTTAATACGAATTTCTCATTTTTCGATTATGGTGCATAACCCTATTTAGTTGCATAAACGATTATACAGAATGAGTCTGTATTTCAGGAAAAACATTAATTTTCTATTTTATTCAAATCTACTACAATATCACAGGTAATTTTTTACTCACGTCTAATAATGTCTGATGTTGAAAATTCATTTCAATTAAATTGCTTCTAATAAAATAAGCTACGTATAGCTATATCCCTACCTATGGCACACCGGTCGAGGAGCATCGAGGAACTCCACGATGAAACGACAGAACGCACCCGTCCGCGATGGATTTCTATTTCATCGGTGACAAATACATCAAGGTTTTGCGAGAAATCAGATACAAAAGATACGTTTGAAATAAGACACATTCGTTTCATCGAGGAACAACTCAATGAAAATAGCGGCGCCCCTATTTTTCGTCGAGGACGGGTGCGTTCTATCGTTGCATCGAGGAGTTCCTCGAAGCTCTTCGACCGGTGTGTCATAGGCATTAATTTTGCGAATTTCGCAAAAATTACACGTTCAGCACGTCATGATTCACAACTTCGTGCATGACATATTACTAATAGTACTCAACTTACTCAAAATAGTTATTTATATGCCTCCGGTCGGCATCGCTAGTTTTCCATATCTCAAAATCCGCCAGAAACTCTTTGATGCCAGCCTAAAGCCTAGTTTCCATGCATGCGTTTCATCCGTTCCGTTCTATCCGTCGCAAGTTGTGATTGGCTAGTTCAAATTATGAAAAATTGGCGCGTTGGTAAATGCAGCGACGGACAGAGTTCGTCTACTCTCTACTCGTTGCAGCGCGACCTTGAAAACGGATGCTTTGATGTCACTTTGACAGTTAGCAAGTGGTTTCATACGGTTATTTGTATTTGTTTGGTTTACCTAAGCAACATGATTAGCTTCGTAAGTTTATAAAATCGTAATTAATATTATGTCACAACAGCAGTGAATAGAAGTACCAATCAAAACAACAAAACGGATGGAACGCAACGGACACATGTGAACAGTCTAAATTTCATACGACTTCAAATTTGCAGCGACGTATAAAACGGAACGGATGAAACGTATGCATGGAAACTTAGCTTAAGCCGGCAAACAACCGGAAGTTATAGGTTGGCATCTTGACATTACTACAGTTGTCAAGCAGATGTCAATTTTATGCGTTGAAAATTTTTTTATACAAGAGTTAACAAGATTTTGACAAATTTTAGACGTAAATCGTTAATAGAAACTGAAATAAATATATTTTAAGCTCAAATGCAAGTATTCAGTGCACAATTTTTTAGGTTATGTATCATTATTTTATATTTTTGTAATGAAATCGGCACATAAAATATTGTGTATTACACGTCCAGAAACTGTTTTGCTATACTATATTTGAGAATGACTGGCAGTAATAAATAATTCTGTCAAAGACATTCCAGTGGCGCGTTAATAATTGTTTGCACAGGGATAGTCAAAATGACTAAATTCGGTAGAGAACTATCGTTTTAGGTCTAAGTTGTTTTTCAGGGAAAAGATTTATTTTAATAATAAGGAGTGATACAGTTATATTTAAATATTAAAAACTTTTATTTTTAGTAAATGTATAAACAGATCACTCCTATCTACGTCTATGACACAGTCCGACGGGGATTATAAGAGCGTTTATGACGGGATTTCCATTGTTCGAGAAGTAAGTTTCGTTCCAGGTGGCAAAAATCCAATACTACTCTTAGTACTCTTGCAAATAATGATTTATTACTGTCAGTCATTCTCAAATGGACTATAGTGCTCGTAATTTGCAAGCCTCGCCTGTGGCTCGGCGTATCAAAAATACTCGCTCTTGCAAAAGGTCAGTTTCTGGCCTTGTGATACAAATAACTATTGTGTATCAAGGCTGTAAAAGTGATCGTTTTTGGCTGAATCTAAAGTTTGCAGGCGAGGCGTAGACCGAGGCCAGCAATTCAAGTGAGATTAAAATCACTTTTAAGCCGAGATGCACAACATTTTTGAGATGGCTATCACAATAAATTATATAAATTTATAGGTATATGAGTTTTTCTGTTAAAATCACAGAGTAAATAAATATAATATATGATACAGAGGGAATGTAAACTGGTTTGATTTGCAAGGGGGGTTGCGCCATGAGACGGAAGGGGTATACACGAAAAAACGCGCTAGTGCCATCTTGGTTCGCCCCACATTTAAAATTTGAATGCATACAAATGCGTTACTTGCTGTCCTATTGACAAACCAAACGCCACACACGTTACCATTGTTTAAAATATTAATTAAAATTAAGATTTTAATAAAACTTAATACCCAAATCTCAAATCATATACGGGGCGAACCAAGATGGCGACTGCTAAACTAAAGTGGCTACGGTGGCTACACGCTGATTTGACACATGCCCTCTGTAAGTTTAGTTTCTCTGTGGTTAAAATAGATTCGTGTTAATTAACATTCATTTTTTACTTTTTATTAACATTTTAATTTTTTTTTAATATTCGGCTTGCTCTCAAATTTCTGAACATTCTAATACCATAGGTTTGACCTTAATTTGCAAATTGCCCGTGTCTTATTATATACATTTATTTTTTCAAAATGGATCCATACCATGCTACATTTTCTGGCCATTTGTAAGGTAAACAGCCACTTTCAGCAACAAATCGCACTGTTGAAAACCTTGTAATATCTGTGGTTATATAATGGGACCGTTAGCGCAAAACTTAGCATAGGTGGCAGCAGGGAGCTAGTTTCCGAAGTACGTATTACACGATACATACTTGAGTAAAAATAAGAAGACGTACGTATAATGTTACTGCGTGTAATTATGTCTTCTCTGTTGAAGTTTATACAACAATACCTGTAAAGCCTCATTCCCACCTCTATCATAGTCGTAGTCGTAAGTCGTAGTCGTAGTCGTAAGGAAAATCGACCGTTCCCAGCTCTTATCATAAGGGTAATGTTTTGTTCACAACTAAACTAATAAATGAGTCAAATACATTTCAAATAATTGATAATTAAATGTTACTGTTATATTGAAAACAATAGTAATTTGCCCAGGAAGAAAATTATAGTATTAGGACAGATAATAAAAAATAAATGTATACATAAAATGTATTCAATTGCATGTGAATATACCATGATTTTTAAAAATGTGTAATAAGAAATATGAAATAAATCATAGTAATATTGAATTACCTTAAGGAGGTTCGATACCGTTTTTGAAAATATTACCATTCATCTGAAATTTTTACAAGTTGAAGATGGATGTATTTATCGTACACTGTTAAAATTTCAGATCAATCGTCCACACCGTTTTATAAAAATAAATTTTTAAAAATTTCTGTTTTACATGGGAGTAAATGAGAATACATTTTTAAAGGGCTGTGTAATCTATAAAAATAATACCACCAGAAAGAGATTTACAGTAATTATAAATCAGACATTAATAAATCATGAAACTAAAATTCAGTGGATTCTTCCACACCGTTATTGAGTTATTCAAATAAATAAAATTTAAAACGTGACACATAACTAAAAGAGCGATAACTACGGCAACGTCGCAAATCATAGATTGGCGCGAAATTTAAAATACTGTTGGAAAGTAAGAGTATGCGTTTATGTTGAAGCATATTATATTATAAAGTTTATAACAAATGATATTATATTTATATTTTCACAACAAATAAAATAAAATACACATACACAAGTCATTTTTAGGAAATTGGACACACTTTCGCAATGCGCATACAAACATCGTTACGAAACTATCGAAAATAAGTAGGAAGAACTATTTGAGTAAGAATTATTCGTGTTCATCTACTAAAAACTCTACAAGGGATATGACGGGTCCATGATCACTAAATTTGTTTGCAATTATTTCGTAACTAATTCCAAATGTCGCTAATCTTTTAATCATTCCAGAAGATCTGACTCTTTTTAAAGGCTGTACAGTAGAAATAATAATATCTGTATCTTTTGTGTAAGTTTGTCATATACTTAATCAAAGCTTTCCCCATTACTAATTATTTCTGAAACAGAAAGATGAATTTCTATCAATTGTTCTAATAAATAGACATCATATTCAGCCTCGTATTCAGCGTTATGAGCATACTTTGTAGATAATGATAATGTTTCCGACGACAAAGTTGTTAAAGTTAGTTGTTGCTTTTTAGATCTACGTTCAGGAAATCTGTTTTTAAATAATTTTAAAGTGTCTTGGAAATGACTGGACGAATACTATCAATTAAATTATCATTTCTTATAGCTTGCATTAATCTTGGAGCGTCAAAAGAACAATTATGAGCTATTGCATTTAGGTACTACCTCTGACAACACTTGACAGTTGTGTTGACACCAACAGTTAGGTTAGAATCACTGCAGCCAACAGTCAACTAAAATACTAGCGCTGTTGCCGTGTTTTCGATTGATTTTTAAAATTATGAATTTTAAAATATAAAATCTTTAGGACTTAAAAATACAATTTAATTGAAAGATAGTAATAAAATATTTATAAACAAATATATTTCGCTATAAGATATTTTATATTTTCGGTGTTTTTTACAACAAAATTTCGTGGGTAGAAGTTGTCACTCTGCAGAAATACAATAGATTTTTGTTTAGATCCCCTAGATAGATAATCGGTATCGAAACTCCTTAAAAGCTATAAAACATTCAGAAATATATAAAACAATATTATTTTTATTCATATTTATATTTCTATAACCTTTCTTTCGACGAGTAGTGCAGTGACAGTAGTGAAACCAGCAGCACTACATATCTCCATCTCTTTCTATTTATGATTACGACAAAAAGTTTGGCAGAGCCAAATCCTTACGACTACGACTAACGACTAACGACTAACGACTTGCGACTACGGCAAGAGGTGGAAACGCTGTAACATTGTTTCGTATGTCAAACTCTCAAGGTTACGACTAACGACTTACGACTACGACTATGATAGAGGTGGGAATGAGGCTTAACAATAACAATACTACAATTATTATAACCATGTGTGTCATTATCAAAGTAGGAAAGTTGAATAGTTTAAAAATGTATTGTTTCAAAGAGGTGCCAAAACATCGGGACAAAAAACAGAATTTATAGAAAGGTTACTTGAAATTTAATTTGTATTATCAATACATAATTCAATTGTAAACAGCATCTTTTTTAAATATTAAGTTTTTTTTAATATTGAGTTATTTTCTCCAGTGGAGTTTATCCAAATTTGTCTCCTATGGTCGTTTGGGATTTTAAATCGCGAATTACTTTTGCCATTGCAGTGAACAATACAGCATTCGCGCATTTTGACTTTCGTTGATTCGTTTCATATACAGCATATACACAGGTTTGACGTTTCAAAGTCATTTGAAGGTTAAAAGGAATTAGCTCCCTAGCGAACCTATCGGGAGAAATATTGCGCTAACGGTCCCATTGAATAGATTATTAAATATACTTATCGAAACATACCATTTTAGGTTAAGAAAAAGAGCGTCAATTTGAAATTGTTAATAATTTGTTAAAAATGAATTTTAACTAACATGTTAATTAACATTGTAAATGTTAATTAACATAACTCACATGCCTATAAATTTATGTGAATAAAAATTTCATATAAATAATCAATAATCTTTTTTAAATATTAGGCTAGGACTACGAAAAACATCGATCTAATCGAAATATCGGTCAATATGATCACAGGTAATCATTTAATCGATCAGATCGATTAATTTCTTTGATCGAACGGATTTGGATGATTGATGAGATTTGATTGATCGTTTAGATTGGGTGCTATTTAAATGCTATAAAAATAATTTCAATTGCAATAATATTAATTTTAAAATGCCATTTAAAAAATTGTAAATGCAGATGTAATAAATCAGATTGCTATATGTGCAATGCTATAAAAATTATAACTTTTGCAATAAAAAGAAAATAAAATGAAATAAAATTAAACCATTTTGTCACTAGTTTCTTGTACTATAAAATAATCAACTTTGCCACTTGGATTTAATATTTGCTACACGGATTTAATATTTTTTGCTAAACCGATCTTGAGTCCAACAGAACTCCGCTTTTTTGACATAAACTAATCTATGCTAACAAAACCGTTCTTGAGTCCAACAGAACTCCGTTTTTTTAACATATACAAATCTATGCTAACAAAACCCTTCTTGAGTCCAACAGAACTCCGTTTTTTGACATAAACTAATCTATGCTAACAAAACCCTTCTTGAGTCCAACAGAACTCCGTTTTTTGACATAAACTAATCTATGCTAACAAAACCCTTTTTTGTATTAAATTAAAGTGGCAAATATTAAAACAAAGTGGCAAATATTAAATCAAAGTGGAAAATATTAAAACCAAGTGACACATTTTTTTTTCAAGTGGCAAATATTAAACTCAAGTGGCAAATATTAAATGCAAGTGACAAATATTTAATCTGAGTAGCAAATATTAAATTCAAGTGGCAAATATTAATATCAAGTGCAAATATTTAACTCAAGTTGCAAAAATTAAATCCAAGTTGCATTTATATTATTTATTATAGCATGGTGTAAGTGACAAATTAAAAAAAAATTATAGCAAATAATTTGTGCTCGTTTAGATTTACATGATCGACAAATTTGTTTGATCAATAACATTTGTTTAATCGATTAGATTTGGATGATCGATAAGATTTGATTGGTTGATAATTTTTCTGTTACTGAATCATGAATATGTTGACATAAGTACCTAATTAACATAAATATTATGTAAGAATACGATTTTATTTACGGCTAGACCTACAAAAATTTATTAATAACATTACCAGTTCTTCAATATTTAGTACCGGTAGATCAATTATTAGATCGATATAATTATTGATCTAATCGATTTGATCTATCAGATTGATCAGATCGATTAGATAGACAACTCAATAGCTACCTTTAAAAAATATTTCAAAAAAAATTCGTAAAATTAAGAGCAGTTTTTGCAAGGAACACATTTTTAGAAACACTGAATTTAATGGGTATCTGACTAAGTATGAATGGAATAAAATACAATTTTAATGGAAACAGTGAGTGGCCCAAAACTGTTTGATGGAAAAACCTGTAAATGGAAATTGCGAATTTTGATAAAATTCTTTCAGTTCCATATTCAGTAAAGTTGAGTATTTTATTCTATTAAAATATATCACGCTGTATACCCTTAATTTTTTTCCCGAAGTACAGACACACCTGTAGGAAACAATTTAATATCATTATGTAATTTCTTAATTTAGTTGTCTGCATAAACCTACAACAACTGACTTGTTAAAATATTAATTATTTTATTAAGCTCTAGGATTTGGTTTATCAATGGCATCATTTTCTCTGGCTCTTAATTCTTATTTTCGAAAGAAAAGGGGCCGTGCTACAGGATATGGAATGACCATAACTGGTTTAGGACCAATTCTTATGCCTTTATTTTTAAGCTATCTTTTAGATGAATACAGTCCGTCTGATTGTATATTAATACTAAGTGCCATTTCTTTAAATACATTGGTAGCTGCATGTTTATTACAACCTCTAAAATGGCATATGAAAGAAATTATTCCTGATCAAGAATTACTTCCGTTAGAAAAAGGAAGCGAACTTACAAAGAATTTAATTGAAAAAGGTTGGAAAATATTTGTTTCTTAAAATAATTAATTTTTTCCATAGCTGATGTTCAAGTGCCACTATATCGAATATTTTGAGTCGCTAAAGTAAAACTTTAACCGCAAGGGTAGATTAAGTAAAATTAGAGTAGACAAACTAAAACTTTAACAGCAAGAGTACCTATATAAAGTATTGAAACTCGAGAAAAATAATTCACTCACTCCTTCGTCGCTTGTGAATTAAAACTTTTCTTTCGTCGATAAAATGTAATTTTATCGTCTTGTATAAAACATAACTATTATTACGAAATGTTTATAGAAAAATCTGCGGAAACTACTGAAGATGACATTCAAAAAATGATGGATTCATCGTTATCAATAGATCATGATATTGAAACACAATCAATTTACGGTTTTGAAACTCCTTTACCTAGAAGAAAAATTTCTCAAACATCCATATATGAAACAGGTACAAATAAATCTCGAAAGATTTCTCAAACATCCATTTATGAAACAGGTAGGTACAAACAAATATTGAAATAAAAGATTTTTTTATTTATTTATTTATTTTAAGGAAAACATAGAAAAAGAATTTTAAGTAGAAGTGTATCACAACCAGAAAAGCACATACCTGCAATATCAGTTAACTCATTAAATTCTTTAAGATCAATCGCCGAAGATGAAAAAGTAAAATCAGTTGAAAATGACAAGAACAAAAACATAATTACAATAACAACTGAAGACGAACAAAACATATTGGCAGGCAAACAAGAGAAACAAACTTTTTTGAATAAAGTATTTAAATTTTTCGACTTGGATTTATTGAAAGATCCAGTGTATTTAAATTTAATGATTGGAATGTCTTTGGCTGTATGTGCAGAGATAAACTTCTCGCTGTTTTTCCCGTTTATTTTGGATGATTTTGGATTGAATACACATCAAATTGCTCAAACAATGTCAGTAGTTGCTACAGCTGACATTATTTTCAGATTTTGTGCTCCTTTTCTTGCAGACTGGCTTAAAATTCCGTGTAAACCCATGTATATGATCAGCATGGTTATGCTTATACTAGGAAGATCAGGTATAAGATTCTCTATTATCTTATATTATTTTTGGGTTAATGTTATGTTTTTCAGCACTTCTTTTTGTACAACATGGTTCATTTATTGGAATTCTTATAGTATCTGTTGCCTTAGGAATAGGAAAAGGTTTTAGAACTGTTTTTATGTCATTATTAATTCCTAGTTATGTACCACTTGAAAAATTACCATCAGCTTCTGGGCTTCAAATGGTTCTAAATGGAGTTGTAAACTTAATTAGTGGACCAATTTTAGGTAACATAATTTTTATTTAACACCTTATAGTTTAAACGCTGCAAATATAAATCACTAGTGATTCTTTAAGAGCTATATCTACAGGTATTTCTATATATCTGCAGATCTACACCAAACTTTAATTGCTTATACATATATATATATATATATATATATATATATATATATATATATATATATATATATATAATTTGATATACTGATTATAGAAAAAATCTGCTGTGTCCACCACAGTACTTTCCAGGCTATAAATTTTAATAATAAGTGAAAATTTTAGTGATTCTGGTTTAAAAGCTCATTTACTGTTTATTTATTAATTAATACGTAAGTGACTATTTGTAGATCATATTTATTATTTTATTTTATTAATAACAATAAATAGACAGTTAAAAATGGACTTAAATTTTCACTACCTACCATTATTTTTGCAAATTAAAAAAATTCTATAATCTGTATATAATATCATATTATTATATCTATAGTTTCGTGCAGTGGTATCCAAACACTGAATAGTGACATGCTTTTATCTACGCCAGTGATATAATATTATTAATTTCATCATTTGAGTGAGATAATTTGTTATATTACCTCATTAGTGAAGTAATATGATCTGCTTTTGTCATATTATCTCTCGCATTTATAATACTAATTTTGTATATCACATGTGTGGGCTAATAGTATATTCTGCAACAAGTGTGAAATGAAGCATATTCAGCACGAGTTGAAAGTTTGTGAGACGAGCCGTAGGCGAGTTTCACGGTTCCACGAGAGCGGAATAGCCATTCCAAACGTGTTGCAGACAATACTTTCTCTGCGACTATAAATTTAATTGCATTAAAAAGCATAGGTAACCTAAAATTATTAAAATTAAAATATATGTATTTATAAAACAAAATTCTACATAAAATTAATAAATTAATAAATCTAAACGTATTTTAAAGCTACCCATCAACCAAAAACATTGAATAAAGTTAAATTATTATACCTCGCTACATTTCATTCCATCATTAGTGACGGAGTGAATCCATTCCGTAACTAGTGATAGAATGTAACCATTCTATAATTAAAAATGATGTAAGAATGATAACATTCTATAACAGTCGTATAGAAATAACTATTATATTTACATTTTATCAAGTGTGTTATGAGACGCATTAGTCACTAGAGAAATTAACTACACTCAACACAATATTCTCGTTTGCTGAATTCTATTCGCGTGACTAATATCCATCATAACACACGGGCATCATAAAAAATTATTGTTTTATTTTAGGTGCAATTCGTGATGCAGCCGGAAGTTATAAATTGTGTATAATTATTCTAAATTCCATAACTTTTATAGCATTACTTATGTGGACACTAGAATATATTTATATAAGATTTAAAACAAAATAGATAGTACAATTTATTGTAATGATTTTATTTAAAAATATAATTTATGTACACACTTTGTCATTATTGAATGTCTCATACCTACTATAATTATTTTTGTCGAATATAATTTTTAAATTTACACCAAACTTTATTGCTATATAAAAAATATGTACTAGAATAATATGATAAAGACTATAATAAATTAGCCGTTTCAATGACTCATAACAAACTGATAATTTGGATAACGCGTGCCATATACTTTCATACTATCTAAAATACGATGAAAAAGGTTTCCACAATATATGAAAAGCGTTAATGATTAAGAATAACAAACATTAAATAAATTATTAAATGCGTAGTTGATTAACTGAATCCTCGACTAAATCTATTTAAAATATGCAGTGTTCCTAATATATTTTATGTACGACTTCATTATAATCAATTGTTTATGACGTTGTTTAGCGTGCATAAACTACCAGTTTATGCACTAGTGCGTAATGATAAAGTAAAACAACAATTAAAATTAATACATTTTTTTTTATTTATGAACAAGAATTCAATTAAATGAAAATTTTATAAATTACAATAAGGAATACATTTTACAGGCTCCTGGCAAACTGACATTAAATTACCTACAAAATAATATAAATAATATTAATAACTTTCATGTAAAATAAAATAACTAAGTACAAACCTTATTTAATTGTTTAGGGATAAAACTAGCTAATTTGGTTATCTACCCCTTCGTTTATATTAATATTGTAGCACACAACATCAAATACTTTGGCCCATCTGTATATCTTATACGACGAGATCAGTATTGAAGTACTTACAATATTGTATTTTCGGTATTTTCCTTTATTTGACATAATCAGGAGAAGTGTTTCTTTTGCTTTTAATGCAATTTCAATAATTTCTATACCAAAAATAAGAATGTTTTTAATAAATGTCAGTTTGTGCGCTTCAATATTTTTCTCAAACAAACAACTTTGTAACCATAACAATAGAAAAATGCACTAATACTATCAAAATTTTTTGTAAACGCGATTATGTGAAATACAAATGTCATTCTAGGCAATATAAAAATTGATTATAATGAAGACGTACATAAAATATTGTATGTAACTCGTATATAATCGGATTTTATAGACTCGCCTTATTTATTAGCCTCGTTCGCTGCCTTCACTCACAACGGCTCTTCAATAAAGTCCTAGATTATGCACTTGTTACATAAATATCTATTATGTTATAGTAGTAGATACATTATTATAATTATTATTTATTTATGTCTTGGATGTGAGATACAGATAACTTCGAAATATACGAAAAAAATCTGATGTTGCCAGCACAAGACCACTTGCCATACCATATTTGTTTTACTAGGTACCTACACTATACAAATATGTACTTACAAAAATATATTTTAGTCATTTAGTCAACTGTAGTCTGTAGAAGAAGATACATAAATGATGTGTCACTGTCATAATCAATTAAATTTTTCGTAGTAACAGATGTTAAACAATCATGGTTCATGGACATGAAATTTCATACTCTAAATTATAAATAATACTTTAATTCCTAAAGTACTATGACAGAACAATTTATAAAATGCTAAAAATTGTGGATAATAATAACATAATCTTTCATTTGAAATAAAAATATTAATTATTTATCAAAATATTTAAGAAAGGTACATACTGCTGCCGGTTTGGGGATATTGCTTTAAAAAAATAACTGGGTTCTTAAGATTTGTATTAAGATGTTATATATAAAATTTGGTTGTTAAATGTTTGTAAATTTTTGAGTTATAGAACGAAGAAAAAATGTTACATACGACCTAACGTACACACACAGGCATCATCTCGAAAATACTTTATTCGTATACTATGAAGCCTAAAATGTGTTTATCCACTAAAAACTCGAAAATTTTGACTCATTTTGTAAATTTCTTAAACATGTATTATATTATTATTTTGTATTATTTTCTAGCTAAATGCTAATTAAATAAACTTTGATCACCTTCTAAAATGATGACAATGACGTTATTCATTAAAGAATTTCAAAACTAATATTTATTAATGACGTTAACGTGTTATTATTCTGAAACCGATAAACTATTGAACAAACCACGGATGTTATGAGTCATAACAGGCCTTAGATGTCTTAAAATCCTCGCTCTACGAGCTCGGATTTCAAACTGACATCTGCGGCTGTAATGATACTCATAACATTCCTAGGTATGTTAATAGCTATTTTACATTCTTATGGTGGGTTTATGCAGACAATTAAATTAAGAAATAACATTATGAAATTAAACTAAGGAAGTAGACATCATTGTTTCTTATATAATCGGTTATGCAATTAAACTAACAAACTAAACTATCGTCATTAAACTAAAAAGTTAGATATTTTCAACTTAGTTTAATTTCTTAATTTTATGTTTGCACATGCGTAATGTCAACATAACCTCAAATTTGACGTTTGAAGCGTGCTGGTTGGTGTGATTGTACTATACGCACGCGCAAATGTGCATTCCTATTGGTTTATTCTTTAGTTTAGTATTGAGTATAAACACTGCATTTACAATTTAATTTTCTAGTTTAGTGGTTTAATTTAATTTTCTAATATAGTTGCTGCATAAACCCACCATTATTCATGATATTGTAATAATTTAACTAAAATTATATAATGGATTAATGCATCTAATTTTATTTAGGTGTTAAAGGATGTGGACTAGTATAAAAATTCAAAAATTATTGAAACGAGTTTTATAATTTTAGATCTTTAAATTTACACGGATGGTACCTTACCTCTAAATAACTTAAATCTTAAACAGATTGTCAAATGACAAAAAATTTATGTTGTTCATACAACATTTACATTAATAAAATGTTTCATTGATAATGAGTAAAATTCTGATAATGTAGATAATAGTCCAGTAAACTAGTACATCGTAAGTTGCATCAAGTGGTGGTAGTAGGTTTCTATTTTTTTTCTTGTATAGGATGTGACTGAGATGCAAAATCCAAGTTTTCGACCTGCTAAATTTTTGCACTTTTTTCGGATTCTTACCATTTTGACTATGAAGGAGCACGATTTCGACAAAAACTATTCTATACATTTTTAAACTAGATTAAATTGTCTACAATCTAAAACCAGAATGGGCTCGGTAGCCCTAATAGTTTCCGAGATACAGCTTTTCAAAGTTTGGCAAAATATACAGATTTAAAACACTAACCGTTTCTCTTCTACAAAAATTTTATTATATTCTCTCGCGGAAGAACTTTAAATTTCAGCTCAAGGAAGACCATTGAAAATTTTTGACAGAATGTAACTTATAGAAAAAAGTACGAGGAATTCAGTGCTGCAAACCGGAAGTCAATATCATTATTCGTTCAGATATTATAGTTAATTAAACACAATAAACAAAAGAATAAACAAAATTTTTACTATATTCTCTCGGTGAAAAACTTTAAATTTCAGCTCAACCAAGGCCACTGAAATTTTTTGACAGAATGTATCTTATAGAAAAAAGTACGAGGAATTCAGTGCTGCAAACCGGAAGTCAATATCATTATTCGTTCAGATATTATAGTTAATTAAACACAATATACAAAAGAATAAACAAATTTTTTACTATATTCTCTCGGGGAAAAACGAACTATAATATCTGAACGAATAATGATATTGACTTCCGGTTTGAAGCACTGAATTCCTCGTACTTTTTTCTATAAGATACATTTTGTCAAAAATTTTCAGTGGTCTTCCTTGAGCTGAAATTTAAAGTTTTTCCGCGAGAGAATTTAGTAAAATTTATGTTTACTCTTTTGTTCATTGTTTTTAATCAACTATATTATCTGAACGAATAGTGATAGAAATTTCCGGTTTGCAGGATTGAATTCCTCGGACTTTTTTCTATAAGATACATTGTGCCAAAAAATTTCAGTGGTCTTGGTTGAGCTGAAATTTAAAGTTTTTCCCCGAAAGAATATAGTAAAAATTTTGTTTATTCTTTTGTTTATTGTGTTTAATTAACTATAATATCTGAACGAATAATGATATTGACTTCCGGTTTGCAGCACTGTATTCCTCGTACTTTTTTCTATAAGATACATTCTGTCAAAAATTTTCAATGGTCTTTCTTGAGCTGAAATTTAAAATTCTTCCGCGAGAGAATATAGTAAAATTTTTGTAGAGAGAAACGGTTGGTGTTTCAAATCTGTATATTTTGCCAAACTTTGAAAAGCTGTATCTCGGAAACTATTAGGACTACCGAGCCCATTCTGGTCTTAGATTGTAGACAATTTAATCTAGTTTAAAAATGTATAGAATGGTTTTTGTCGAAATCGTGCTCCTTCATAGTCAAAATGGTAAGAAACCGAAAAAAGTGCAAAAATTTAGCAGTTTTTGAGATATTCAAAAGTGTTCCGGAGGGTTGCCGAGGTCGAAAACTTGGATTTTGTATCTCAGTCACATCCTATACAAGAAAAAAAATAGAAACCTACTACCACCACTTGATGCAACTTAGGCCCATTATAACCATGACAAGGTTACTGGACTATAACGGATGAATGTATACATGTTTTTAGGACATGAGAATATAAGGTTGTTAAATATATACTCAAGGTATTTTTTGTGAATCACTACAAAATTATTTATAATCTGCATGTTTAATTTATTATGATATGGTCTAATTAAATTAAATAATCATAATTTTAAATTAAATCTATATCCAATTCATTGTTTATGTCTTTTTGATTATTTAACAAATTATAATAAGTAGGTACCTACCTATAAATGAAGGTACAACAATTTGTTATAATTTAGTCTGTTTATAATTATGTATACAAGCTGTAACAATTTATTTTATGTTTTAAATTCAGTAGGTATTGTATTTCGTGAAGTAATTTTGATAAGGAACCCAAATTGAGTAACAGACGCAATTTTTTTTAGAAATAAGGTGATTGCGTTTTGAAATCATGCTAATAATGTTTCTAATTTAGGTATATTAATAATTTAACTCGTTGGCATTGGGATGTACTTTCAAGTATTATAATAAGTAATGTGTATGTGTCATTTCAAGTCTATTACCTATAAAAACGGAATGATAAACCTTATCAAATGCAAAACATGAATATGGTATGTTAGCGGTTTAAGTCAGTACTTATTTTAGTAGTTTATCATATTTGTAGTTTTATAACAATACTTACTAAAGATGGTAATTATTATATAATATTTAGTTAATAAGTTCCTATAATATAATTATTCTTTTTTAGAAGATAAAAGTTTTATTTCTTGTAATCGTGCAGTTTTTAAACTTAATTCTCGGTGGAAATATTTTAATGGTACAACTCGTTCCTTTTAGTAGCTATACGAATATAATGAAGGCCATTGTTAACACCTTAGCACCTCATCATCAAATTACTCTTTTTAGTGTAGTTCACAAAGAATTTAATCACCCTAATGTTACTCTTTATCCAATTGTTAAACCATATTTGCACATAGTTTCTTTGTAAGTATATGCAACTATATCGTAATTTGTTTCTAGAATAATGTTTTCAATTTTTAGTGAGGATCTCTTTTCAATGCTAGCAGATAATAAAAGATTTGAAGTTGTTAAGTATACTCTCTTGAGTTCAACAGATGAATATATGGAAAATTTGTTAAGAATTAACACAAATTTACGGGATATGTTGGAATCTAAGAAAAAATTTGATTTGTTTTTCACTTATTCACATATCTCTGAACATTTGTATCCAATTTCTCATTTGGTTCAAGCTCCGTTAGTTTTGGTAATAATATTTTTTATTACACATGAATAATCGATGTTTAAAACACGCAAATGCGTGCGAAATCACAATACAAAAACACGCTATGTTTTAAAGGTTGCTAGGCAACAACAATGAACATTGTAACCAATCTCCTAGGTAACGGTATTTTCATACATCACACAGACTACTTTATAAAATGAATCAAAATTAAAATGCTGTTTCCCGGCTCTATTTTTCAAATAATGCAAATGTAATAAAAAAATAGCGTATGACACACGTGTTAAAATGCTTTTAAAGCACTAGTGACGTTTAAATCACTCCGCTTCGCGACGTGCTCACTCGTCGTACGTGCTTTAAAAACGTGTATTTAAGTACACTTGTATCATAATATATTATTTTATATTACTGCAATTGGATCAAGTTTTTAAAATAAAAATTGATACACAAATAATATTCTACCGATATTCAGTTACAATTAATTTTGTTGATGATGATTTACCTAAATTATTTTATAAATGTCTATTATTTGAAGGTATCACCAGCTGCAGCCCTACCTTGGCAAAATACAGCTATCGGAAATCCAAATTTCTTTTCATACGACTATAATTTAATAGTTCAAGCTAATACTGATAATTTTCTAAACCGCATCATAAATTATGTAAGTAATTTTTGGTTGCCCAATCAACACC